>JABSTQ010001481.1:0-24550 GCA_013358835.2 Ixodes persulcatus | reverse complement strand
AATCGTGCCCGTGGGTCTCCCATGAGCTCACCGCGGGTATCCCCCTTTGTTCTCGATCTTGAGATGGTCATAATGATCGGCTGAATTCTCTAGTAAGTTGTTCTCGGCACTTCTCGCGCGCTGCATAAATAACGGAGATGTTTTGGTGCAAGGCATCTCAAGGATCGTCAAACTCAATACGTCTATGTACGCGGTTTTGTAACCACATGAACCAGTCGCCAGTTTTAAAGCCGCTTGTCACCGCTTGCCATCGGTTGCAGAGTCGCGACTGGAGGCGGGGTTCCAATTAGTGCATTATACACACTAAAGCGACATAGAACGCGACAGGGGAGTGACGTCATCGGCTAGATTTAACGCGCTCACGTAACTCTATATTTAGCGGTACGCAACTATGGGTCACGTGCTCAAGTAACCACGTGACAAGACGTGAGGTCACCTGACGCCGCCGTATCACGTCGTTGTGTCGCATGACACTGCAACGTCATGGTGTCGCATGACGACACGTGACCCTGTGTCTGACGTGACGTCACGTGACACCGCGACTTGACACCGAGACGTCACGTGACCTGACGTCCTGTCACGCGGTGACGCGACGCGTAATGGCACCAGCCACGCGACGGCGTCGTATACGGACGTCGTCCTACCTTTCCCGCTAAATTTAACGGCGAAGCTCAGAGGTCACGTAGCGCAACGCCGAAACTTCTCAAGTCCAGGCCACAAACGCACGTCAAAATAAAATGTCACGGGCGGGGAAGGAGAAACTACTTTGAGAAGCTTCCAGAATCTGGCCCAGATAGAGAGGGAGGCCGGCCATCTCGGCGACGCCGTAAAATAGGCCCCTGTCTCCATCGGTGCCTGAGCGAGCCGCGTCGGGGAAAAGCAGCAGCGAGTGACGAGAAAGCAACGGCAACTGCAGAGCGTGACGTCGTGTCATGTGGGGTTTAAAGCGACAGTCGCGCGACGCCGCCGCCGCCTCTCAGGGTGGCCAGCACAGACGACGTGGGGGGCGACCCCATAGTTGCCGTCACCGCGACGACCCCCCCGATGCACGTGGACACCTATACCCCTCTCGCCCGCAAGCTGACAGTGCGGAGGGAGCTACGCGCTCGCTGGACCGATCAACCGCTTCCCTTTCATCACCTGACCCCGCTCTCGGAGCATGAGCAAAGGCGGGAGTGTGAGTACGTGACGAAAGATAGATAGGTGCGTGACTGGTTGAACGGGCACGTAGCTTTCACTGCACTGTCAGCTTACGGGTGACCGAGGTATAGGGTCTCCTTGGCCTCTGCCTCCCCCACACTTCGTTTTAAATCCCCACCCTCGGGCTTGCGCGGCGTGAGCGCCACCACAGACGATCTGAACCGGCGATAAGCGATGGAAGGCGGCATCCGCGGATATCTCGCGGAAGCGCGCCGTCGGTGATTGGTTCTTGTCAAAATCTATGGGCCTCCTTATAAGAAACTGGACAGGTCACCGTAGTGATCGTATAGTTAGAAAAAACGGTCTTCTGGGTGGGCGAGCACCGCTGTGTGTCGCGCCGAGAGTTCTGTCTGTTCTTCCGCGGCAGGGAGGCGTGGGGAGGTTAGACGATGAACACGTTTCGTTCTTCGTGCTTGAAGCGATGCGTTGGTTGCTCCGCGTTACGGCGAAGAGAAGGGTTATAAAGCACGGTTGGCAGTAGATAGGCGTTCAGCACGAAGCTGCTGCCAGAGACTGGTCATCACGAAACACGAAAGCAGTGAATTTTGGTGCAGAGAGAACTTGAAAGGGAACCTCATGGGAGCTTCAGAGTAGGGTGTCAGCCGACGTTTTGATAAGAAAAAAAAAAGCTAGACACCTTTACGAAACATCGAATGCTACTCTGAGGGTTCAGTTAGATTCGATTTCAGGAACTGGTGAAGATGTAAACACCGTTTCAATGTTCACACAGCCACAGCACAGCACGTGCTTTTTCTTTGCTTCAGGAAGGCGAGCATACCACGCGTCATTAGCACGAACACTGAAAAGGGCACCGGCCAATAACTTATTTTTATTGGAACGGTTGATATTTAATTGTTTCATAATATGTCCGACCGCGATCTAAGACACGAACACATACAAGCACGAACAAATAAGTAATTGTGTTGTATGTATGCTTAGACAGTAGGAAATTAATCACCTACACTGGTATGACTTCTCTCCAGTGATTTCCTAGTACACCCCCCTCCTTATTTTTCTGAAGGCACTCCTTTAATTCGCCACGACTCCTCTATTCTCAATGGCCCCCCAACCCCCCCTAAAAATTTAGACACCCCCCTCCTAATATTCATTCCTAAGGAAACCCTCAGCTGCAGATGAGCAATTTAGCCAGTGCTGCATAACCTGTGGTCTTTAACGTGCACCACACAGTAGTGATCCACGACCGCACGCCGGTACGATGCTCATCCAGATCGAAACGGGCAGGGGTGGGAATTGAAACCACGAGCACCCATACTAAGAACGCAATTCGTTGAATCTTCTCTTATATGATTGGTTTAGCCATAATAACACCATGAAGTCACGCTTTTGACTTTCTTTCATTGGTTCACTCGGCTCGTAGCGTTGGCTGCGTTGGGGCTAAAACGAAGTATAGTTTGGTTTAGTCTATATGAATACTTAAGTATCTATACGTGGACGTAAACAAATGCAAAAGAAAAAAGGAAGGTCCTGCATAAACACAGTCATCTTTCAGCGGATTCAATGAAAACCATACATCATGTATACCCAACAGAAAACAGAAAACGTAGGTTAACGTTCTGTAACTGCCACAGCGACGACAATTCGCACTATCACTCTAAAAAACGCCCGTGCGCCTACTTTCCCGCACAACACTCGGAGAGCCAATCACTGAAACTTACGGAGGCAGCTCAGCGAATGACGATGCCGAAACATATGTTTAGACCAAAAAACGCAGTCATAGTTGTAACATTAACAATGCAAGCGTGAGGTTTTTGCATTGTTTTATGTCACAACTCAGACTTGAACTTGAAAATTGCGAGGTGAATACACCAAGCCGTCAAACAAGAAAGCACTACGGATTTTTTTTTTTTCTGTAGCATTGAACATGATTACCATGTTCAATGCCACCGTTGCGAAGAGCGCGTAGAAAACAAACAAGAAAAGGAGCAAGTACCGTATTTTCCGGACTATAGTCCGCACCCGGTGTTTAGCCCGCAGGGACAAATTTGGGGTCAAAAATTAAAGTTTTTGCTTAGATAGTCCGCACCCGGTGCATAATCCGCACCTGGTGCTTAGTCGACACGAAAATCTTCTCATGGACGGCACCCCTTGACAAATGTATGCTTTGTGAGTTACAAATGTAACTCACAAAGAAGCCTATAATATACATAAATCATCATTAACATACTCTTTCATTCACAAAATCTGTCACGTCTCGGTATAATCAATGATATTGAAAAACAAAAATCATGTATAGTCCGCACGCGTAGATAGTCCGCACTGCCCAAAATTTCAACTTTTAAACACGTATAATCCGCGGACTATAGCCCGGAAAATACGGTATACTCCATATTATGGAGAGTAAAACAGACGCCGGTTCAGTGGGTGATCACCAAAAAGCTTTCGGACTCGAGCCGAAGAAGCCGCATCGATAGAGAAGACAGAGGGACGGAGTACCTGTGCCCCGATCAGGAAGCCTCGATTCAGCCCTCTAAGTCAGCCCACCCCGGATGACTTCGGGGCGGTAGTTGGGAAACCAAGGAACCGCGAGCAGTCGGCGTCAGGAAGATAAAACTGTCAATCGAAGTCAATCCCGAGGCAAAAAGCAAGCTCGATAACTTCTTACTGCTCTTCTTTCTGCGTTTCTTATTTTTAGTTTCCCCGTTTCTATACAGCGGGACGCAGGAAGACGCGTCTAGCCCGCGGCTCGAATCCGGAAAACGGGGAAACCGACCTGCTAGAGTGCAAGCTTAAAAGGGTCGCAGACCAAGTAGACGAACAAAATAATCGCAGTGTACGTCTATTGGACAAAAAATATATATATCGATGACAACGATCAAAACGAAGAAAAAAAAGTCGCGCCGCTGTCACATGCGGCGTCTTTATTTCAACCCACAAGGAGCAAAAAAGAAGAGAGAAAAAAAGCGCCACGTATAGGAAGGCATCCAGTGTCAAAGGTGTTGTCCGTCGTTAAAGCGAATGGCGAGACTAGATTCCTGGAGCGACACGTCGCCGATGTCGGATAAGACGTGGCGGGCCGACAGAGAAGAGATCCGCTCCCAGACTGCCCCCAGATCCCGGTCACGCCGAACCTATCCTACATGCACGCCGGAGACTCGCCCGAGATGCATCTGGTTTCCCGGCTTTCCTGGTTAACATGACTCGTGGTGCATCGGGGGCATCGATCCCGCAGATATATCTCTGCGGCGTCTGGAAGGGACACGCATGTCTTGAGTGCCCGATGAAGGACCTGTCCACATGTCGATCGGATCGGCTGTACAGCCACTTCGCAGGCGTTTTATTCATGCCCTTTTTCAAGAAAGGAGGAGGAGGAGAGACAAAGGAAGAGAAAGAAGGATATAAGGACGGACAAACTACGCCTTTATTCTTTTGTAGTAATCTAGCGGAAAAGTATACGGGGAGTTATAGAACGATCTGTTTTCGCAGGCCGGACACCGTTCGGAGCAGGCACTTCAAAGCGGGCTTTGAGATGGCAGTGCGAGCTCCTGTTACCAGCGTTGTTCTAACTTCTACAAAAACACGATATGCTACGCCTCTTCAATATTATTTTACTTAAGATGTCACCCGTTCAGCATAGGCTTACGAAGAGGGACCGAAGTTCCGAGGTTCGCCGTAAATCACGGCATTCTTTATGCATATAAATCTAATTTGGAGACACCACAATAGGTGTTTTTGTGGTATCGAAAAGGTTTCCAATTCAACAAAAAAATGTGTGGCGTCATTTTCGATGAATTAATTCTATAATAAGACGTATATGCTCAAGAAAGAAATTGAAACATTCGCGCCCGCCTTCACGATGTTCTTTTTGTATCTGTACGGGGCCCATCGTTTCATTTAAGACGATGCGCTTTAAATTCGCCCCCTTAAACGCTCCTCGCATTCTTCGGCGGCTGTCGTCCGATCCGGAACCGCGAGACCGTCCGTGTATCTCACTTAGCCCGCCCACGCTCCGTCTCCTTTGCTTCGCCTGGTTCCACAAATCGCACCTCCTGAAAATAAAGTAAGCGCACGCCCGAGAACCCGACCGCCGGGCAGCCCGAAGGGGGAATCGGCCTTAGCGATAGCCCTCAGCATTTGCATAAACGGTTTCGTATCGCATAAAAGGGACGCCGGGCACCCAGCTGCCGCGTTCATGCGTGCAGGAACGCGCTTCTACACGCTTCGTTCCAGCTTACCATGGGCCGCTGTGGGCGCTACGGATTCCCTCTCGGCCAACCTAACACCGTAAGCATAACACGTGACGTCGTACCTCGCGCGACGCTGCGCCCCACAGGAAAGTCATCATGTGACGCTCGCTCCGCGTTTGATAGGCTCCGATGGGTCGTTACGTGCGTTCCATCGTGGAGGGCGAAACGGAGCGTGGACGCCAGGGGAACGACGCAACAGCTTAGCAGGGCCGGTAGAGAAGACGTTGAAAACAAACAAAATGTCGGCAACAGACAAGGGTTCATGGCAACCATAGCAGCAAAATCTACCCCTAACGCGAGCGAAAGAAGGGTAGGGGAGTCTTCCGTGCCCCGTTTCAGCTTACGAGGGACAGCAGCGGACGCCACGAGCCATCCATGCCAATCCAGCGCTGTCAAGTTATCACGTGACTACACGCTACGCGCGTCATTTTTGTACCTCTCCCGAAAGACCCGTGACACTCACATGTCAGTGGATTGGCTTGGATGGCTCGTGGCGCCCTCTGCGGTCCATCGTAGGGTGAATCGGAGTATAAGCGAGCGGTCATAAAAAAAGCCCGAGCGGCCGGCCTTAAGAGGATGTGCAAGGTCGAACGCGGCGGATCGGGGAGCAGGAACTCCACCTCGCCTCCTCGCGGGTCCCACTGTGTATTTAGAGAAGCGATTGCAGAGAAGCGAGTTGCCGATTAAGCGTCAAATAGGCAAGGCAAAGAACAAATAGAAAGAATACAAAAGAAAAGCTAAGGACAACACGGAAAATAAGATGGATCCGAGAAGGACGGGCCTCGATCTCGAAGTGGACGGGATTTACAGCGAGTCGAAAAGGAGCAGAGCACGTCTCGGCGTAATTATGGCAAGCGTGCAAATGAGACGACTATATATATTCATCCGGGAGAGTGCCCATGCATACCCCGATTTCCTTCCTTCGCTTAATGGCACATGGGATTCGAAAGTCGACTCGAGCGGACGCTTTGCTCTCCTCGGGCACCCCAATTTGGGTAAGGACCATGGTATCCGACAAAACTCCTCCTTTGGACGTTGCAAGTACACGTGTATACTATGACAGTGTGACCCTGATCAGGCCCAAGAAAAGTCCAGCTAAATATGGCTACCGTTTTAACACGCTGGCAGCGATTGCGCTGTGGACACTGCTAAATGAAACAAAAGACAGTCTTCGGACACTGTCTGAGCCGTGTTTCTTTCTCGTACGGCTGTCCTGTCACGTTGCTCGTACAAAAGCTGTCTGCGGACATTTCTGAGGCGTGTCCGCGGATATTTCCGTCATCCTGTCTGCAGAGAAACACCGCGTCTTCTGTACGATGTACACGGGCAGTCGGACTGCGGCTTTATATGGTGGAATAAACCGTAGTGCTAAGAACTCTGCGGCACCACTGCGGCTCTGGGACCGCTACGATACTCTCGGGTGGTGGAGCCCTGTGTACAGTGTACGCACTCAGTCCGTCTTAAAGATGCGGTAGTTGTCGACAATAGGCGGACCCTTTTCGAATCACTACGTTTGCCGCAAACCGCTCCTTCCTCACCTCTGTGATGGATCGAAAACGAGAGATGGAATCCGATCATTATAGGGCGGTTTCACTCGACGTACTTGCGGCTAGAAATCTCGTCGGACGCCACCATGTCGATGAACTAACGCCGCATGTCTTCCTACTATACGTGCAAAGGCAGCGTTTTTCAGCTCGCTCGAGTTATTTTACGTCGTGATCGACTGCGCCAGCCAGAGTAGGCGGGAACATAAAAGAGCACTGACTGGTACTCGATTCTAGCTAGACCTACCGGGCTTTATTTAGACTTAAGACGAACCTGCGATCGGTCATACTTACTGAGTTCTGTAGTCGACGGAGTTAATTAACACGCGTGTGCGTTTCTTCGACACCAAACAAGACGCCTACAACCGAGCGTCTGCATGCAAACTAATAAAGAGTGGTGGAGACGCTGTGCACCAACGTGGCGGGACGCTGTATGTCGGAAGTGAAAAAGCGTTTTATGGAACCGCCCTATACTTGGTATCGCTTCTGTCATCCATGCTGCGTCTCATAACATAGTAGCCTTTGCTATTTGTATTTTGTAATTTCGTGCTCCCCCTCCCCGAAACGACTCGAATACGGAACGAGGATATCCCAATACGTTACGGTGCCAACATATTGTGAGACTCCGGATGAAATGCAGTGAAGGAAATTCCGAGTTACCAAGAACCTGCGTTCAAAGCAGGCATCGAGCGCGCGAGCCGACACTACATGCGCGCAGGCCTGCGCAGTCCGAGCTCCACTTGTTCTTCGTAACAATATATTGTTTGGCAGCTTCCAGTTGGTTACGTAACGGGGTTCAGCTTATCGGACTGGTCTTGGCGTTTTGTGCGCACTGTCACGTACGACAAAGCGTTAAACGACTGTGGTCAACGCTGCAATCTAATGGAGTCATTTAGGCAAATCCAAAAGTGCATACTCGCGGCACTCGTCGTCTTTGCGCGTTCTCTATCGCCCGCTTAGCCATTCGCGCATAAAAACGCAGAATCACGCCGCATACCGTGTGCGTGATTGGTTGAGCCGGTAATAGGAAACTCAAAAAGACGACGAGCGCAGCACCATGACGATACACTTTTGGCACTGCTCGAACGGTTCCATAGGATCGAATCGTTGGTTGCGAACGGACTTAAAAGGACCCCGATACGATTTTAGACAAAATTTTACCGACTGCATGTCATTTATGGGATCAAAAGATAAAACTATACTTCTTTTCAGCTTAGACGCAGCCGACGCTACGAGCTGTTGGGACAGTGAAACAGCGTCAAAAGGGCACCACATATTGTTGTTCGTCATGTTTCTGTACGTGTTCTGTCGTCGCTGAACCAGTCATAAACAGAAAAGGCCAAGTGACTGACTTGCGCTTTTGATGCTTCTTGACTGGTCCCATTCGCTCGTAGCGTCGGCTGTGTGCCGCACCGTTTAAGAAACATTTAAACAGACTTAAGGGCGTAATATTTGACGTGTTGTCTTCCAAGGTGATACTGAGGAGGACTGCATATTTTTTTTTTTTTTTCAAAAACAAAAATGAAGCGGAGCTGCGCTTTAAGCCGAAACAAACTAGAGCACTCGAGATGAGGAAGGCTAAAACCTCAGTTTTGGCACGAACTTTTTGGCAAATAAAAGCGGAGTATATCTTATACCCGTGCCACACGGGAAACTCGAATTCCATTTACAACTAATGACATTCGTGTGATCGACGAATCGGCTCGCCATCTGTCGCGCGTGGAACGCCCCACGCTCGGAATATCGCGCGCTGATTGGCCGATCGTTCAAATGTCATTCGTTGTAAATGACATTCGAGTTGCCGTGTGGCACGGGTATTACACTCTCTCCCTTGAACGCTCACAACGAAGCTGAGTGTATGCGGATGTGAATTAACAAATGAGTTGTGACGAAACTTTCTGTACTGGGAGGTAGCTTGCGCCACCTAGCAAAGTAACCGCAACATCCATTGTGGCGTCTTTTTTCCCCTTTTTTTTCCGAGCTCGTCCGTCCGTTGAATTTAGCTTCCGTATTGGATACGAGAAGTCTGTAACTCAAACTGTGCTCGCAAATGATGAAATTGTCAATGAATAACCCGGGCTGAAATGAACGAGTTCAATATCCGGTTGCATAAGCCGCAGCGTCAACGAAAGCACGAGGACACTCTCCCGGGCGGTGGCCATCACAGTGCAGCGTTTGCGGGTGCACCCACAAAGAGGAATGAATTATTAGGAATTTATATTGCTTTGTTTCTAGCGTTTTGTGTTCGCGGCCCATATGTGAACCTACCATTCTGTGCTGAGCAATCGCCACTTCCCCACTGCCGGTTACGGCGCCGAAATGCTACAGCCTTCGTCGGGCAAGTTCTTGTTTTGCCACGTGGGCGTCGCGGTGTACGGAAGAAGGCCCATACTTTCACTATACCGAAACATGTTAAGCTACACTTCACTCAGCTGCGACGTAGCCATAGCCATGGCGTTGATCTCACAAGCGTTGCGGACGCGGACCAATGAGTCCTAAAAAGCAATCGGCGTTCATGGAAACCTCTGTATAGTGACGTCGTTTTGACGCTCTTGCGTCGAAACGTCGATGGAAAAACGTCGTTTCGATGCAACGGGACGCTTGATTGACGCGGTTCTCTCGCTCGGCTGGGAGAACTTCCGTTTTCGGCAGAAAGGCACACTTTACGTCACGGCCACGTGATTTCACATGTTGGTGGCCGAGTCCGGTCGAGTCGAGGAGGAAAGCAGACGTTAATTTTCTTCTTCTTTTTCTTTTTTTTTTTTTGTGCAGAACCATAGGCAGTAAAACGAAAACGGATTCTTGCACCGGGTTCTATGAACATTGATGAATAATAGGTGACCTGCGTTTGGCAGCAGCCGCAAAGCACTATGGGTGTTATTCACTTCCGGTTCGAAGCTAGCAGCCGACGCACCACCATGGCGGTTTCGCGGTTATGGAAGCGTGTGCGGGTGTTGAACCCGATTAATTCGAGCCACCTCCATCTGCTGCTGGGAGTGTTATGAATTTCTGATAGTCTAAAGTTACTTCTACGGATATATTAAGTAAGAATCGGTACGGAGAAGCATTGAGAACGGCCACGAAAGCGCGGAGCGAGTGCGGCCAGCGGCAAGCTGCACTCGCACCGCGCTTTCCGGATCGTCGCATGAAAATTCAGGCAAGTTTAGATATTTCGGTTTCCTTTTGAGCCAGCGTTCTTCATTGGGTTTTGTTTATTTTTGGTGGTTGAGTTTGATCACATCACCAACTGAAATAGGTGCGAATGTAAGCCGTGGGACGCGGCTAGCTGAAATGCCCGATCGGAGCTTTGGCGTACTTTTCTCAATTTGTTAAAACACCTGAGACTGGGTAATAAAATTTTGAAACAACCAAAAGTTGAAGAGACAGGGAAAGAAGTTGGTCAGACGACGTCTCAAACTCAGCTAATACGTCTTCCCGCGCGATCGAAACGCCACTTCCGTACAAAAGTTAGTTTCAACGACATTTGACTATAAAGAACCCTCGCTTTTTAACACTCACCTGTTTTTTGTAATTTAACTAAGTTGTCCCCCGTGTACTAACATGACCTTCCCCGCACGTTTTTGTTTAATGATGTCGACTAAGAAAGCATGCCTAAACGAGCACCGATTTCGATATGGGCTACGCAGGGTCGTACTACCGCTTTATTATCAGTCAATATGAAGGTGCTGCCTGTTGACATTTGTTTATTTGTATTATAGTAAGCTGGCCTGTCCTTTTGTTTATTGACTCCGTAAGTGTGACGTCATGGGTCCAAACAAACCGTTGCTAGGGTCGTTGTTATGGACGAATACATGTGGCTCGGTTTTGCTGCGAAAACCCGACCGTTCAAAAATCAGGAATAGGATTTAAACTTCTAAAAATCACAAATGTAGAAAGCTTGTATGTCATATATGTTTCGACAGAAGTGTGCCGGTAATCGCTCGTTTCTGAAATATTTACGACTGCAACTTCCGGTCCTCCAGATGCCTGCAGCAGACGACGAATGCAAGAAGTATGCCGTCTGCCGCACGCCGGCCGGCCAAACCGGGGCCGTCGTTTGAATCGTGTGAATAAAGACGATATTCTGACATCGCATTTGTTTGAAATATAATGAGTTGCAGACACATATAAGAATTCATAGTGGGGTGCGATGCAAAATATGGTTTATCGAAAGTCCGGGCGTCGATCGAGATGATCGTCTGCTAAAAGACCGCGTTGCACCCGCGAGAAAAGCACTTCAGGCGATAGGTAGAGATCCCAAATTTTGTTTGCGGACTCGCGCTATGCGAGGGTGCTTCGTATACCTGGTTGAAACCATCGCGTGGTGAAAGACCCTTGCAGTTTCTTCAGATTTTCGCAAGACCCCAAAGCGCGAAAGAACTGGATAAAAAACATAAGGTGAGTTCATTACAGATTGTACTCGCATCGCGGGTTCGATGGAGATCTTCTCCAAAAGAGCACATCCACGGAATTTTATGTATACCAAGGGGGAAAAAAAAGCAAAATACTGCGAAATTGCGATAGACGTGCAATTCTTTAATAACCTGACAACCACAATGATAATAATAACAAACGACTTACCTCGACGAAAGGGTAAAAGCGCAGGCGAGCTGGTGAAGAACTTCCATCGTAAACCGGAGACACGGCAAAATAAAAAAACAGACAAAACAACAAGTATCAAACACAGAGAAGCTGTGTTTGAGACTTGTTGTTTTGCCCGTTTTTTTTGTTTTTTTTTTTTTTTGCCGTGTTTCCGATTTACGATGGAAATTACCTCGACGGCGTACGATTTGTTTCTCAAGCTGGCCTGCACTACGCTGGTAATGCACTTCAGGTCGTCGTCGTAACTGATCTGCATGACGTGGTTTGATTTTACTGCATTTTCATCCCTCGTAATTAAGCTGGGTTCTTCACAGAAAAAAACAAAAACCGCACATTGCGGAGGCCTCTACGGCCATGGTGATGCACTTGTTTTTGTCGCTCGTTTACCGACGCAATTCAATGAAGACGCCCGCTGCAACAGATGCCTGCAAATCTATCGTGTCGTCTGCTACCAAAGCAAAGCGGAGTGTAAGTCTTCAGAAATGGCTTTCATCGTTGCGATACGGCACTGAAACGACAAGAACATCTTCATAATTCGATATCAAGAAGTTAGGTTGCTTACAAAAAATTATTTACTTACTTGTAAGCAAAAATCTAGCCTCATGTGGAGTCTCCATGCATTAGTCCATAGCAACGTCCCTAGCAACGGTTTGTTTGGACCCAGACGCCTTGTTGTGACGTCATCACTTACGGGGTCAATTGATATTATAGCAAGCCACCCGTTACGCCGCTTCGCAGCAACAGTCTGTGGCGGCTCATTACAGCAAACGTTAGTCCGAGCTGTCGATGTAACGATTAAACGGCCTGGCGACGACACTCTATGTCGACAAAACGTCGTGCGATGAACTGATTGCCTGCGAGATCGCATCCCGAGTTCTCGCGGATGCCTTGTACGACAAGCAGTGCTCACCCATTCGCGGAATAATGGAGACCTTTTTCTTGGTGCTAAAGACCCTGCTAGAGATAGTTATTTCCCGCGAACCCTACCTGAAGAAAGAGAGATGATGTTGTACTGGCCTGTAACAAAACTCGCCGCGCATAAACGGTCGCCGACGTTTGGCTGCCACAGGTCACCTCGCCCCGTCACTTGCTTAACAGCGACGGCCCATCGCTGCTTCCGTGCTTTATTTCACGGGAACCGGAACATCTTATGCCCTTTATGGCTTGCATTAGAACAACCGCGGTGAGTGAACAATTTTCACCGTACAGCACGGCTATCATGCCTAGAAAGACTCTCGATGCAGCTGGACGAACCACGACCGGCACCAGACGAACCGGAAGCGTGAAGTCACGTGTCGCTTCGCTTCGGATGACGAAACTTCCGGCTCAAACGCCGGTCACCTATTGGTGGTCCTCATTTGGAAAAAGCTTCTCGCGCGGAGGTGACGGCGCGCGTGAAGTGACGGGAAGGCGACTCAACAAAGGAACTGTTTATTGCATAGTGTAATATACCAACGTAGAGAGTTGTCACTCCTGCAGGCTCCAGCCACTCACCTAGACTCACCTAGAGTTCCTTTATAGGCTCCCTACGGGAGCCAGAGTTGCGCGTTCATGCATGGCATGTGGATTCAGCTCCTCACGTGACTGAATTCGGCGAATAGCAGCGCCGCGGGGCGCGTGCAACGTCCACTTTGCTGCACGACACTTGATACGGCTCCTCACGTGATCGGATCTCGGCGAATAGCGGCGAGGGCGGCACGCGGCACGTGGAATCAAACGCGCAACTCTGGCTCCCGTAGGGAGCCTATACAGGAACTCTAGACTCACCTGACTGTCAGCGCACCAAGTGGCGGTTGTGAAGTTGGTCTCGGCTAGAGTGTACTATACCTGTTTTCACCTCAAGAAAAAAGTACGTTTTGCGCATTGTTCCTACGCGGTGCGAAGTAGTTCTTAGGAGATTCGGTTGTCGGAGGAAAAAGCGATGCTTTTGACGTTTGGAACGTGTACGTCTTGATAAGATAACATATATCTAATCTAAGATTCACCAACATATGTCTTCATTATCCACATAAAGGGGGAAATTAGTAATGTTCCGCGAGGAGCCGCACTTGTTTTACTTCGGTTCTTGAGGTGAAAACAGGTATAGAAGGTACGAGTGGGACGAGCTATAGGCTCCGCACATGCTTTCAGTTGCACCTCAAAATGTGGAAAGCAATCAGGGGGAACCAAGCCACTTATACTCTGTTTCATACTTAGTGTGCAACGCTGTCAAAGCTACTGGCGCGAGCATGGGGCTTGATATCGTTGATCATTTGCACGAGTTCTCGCGCAAACAAACCTATGGATGAAGCCACGCGCTCGCGCCAGTTGCTTTGACAGCGTTGCACGCTAAGTATGAAACAGAGTATAGAGTTCCTGTATAGGCTCCCTACGGGAGCCAGAGTGCGTTCATGCATGGCATGTGGATTCAGCTCCTCACGTGACTGAATTCGGCGAATAGCAGCGCCGCGCGTTCGAGGCGCGCGGCGCGCTCAAAAGCCGGGGAACGTACGCCGGGGCGCGTGCAACGTCTACTTTCCTGCACGACACTTGATACGGCTGCTCACGTGATCGGATCTCGGCGAATAGCGGCGAGGGTGGCACGCGGCACGTGGAATCAAACGCGCAACTCTGGCTCCCGTAGGGAGCCTATACAGGAACTCTAAAGCCACCTTGATCGCAGCGCCACCTTCGCTGCAATCAAGCAACGACACAGGTCAAGGTCATATGGGCAATATAGCCCCTTAGGGGCTATATTGTCTTTTTATTATGATTTTTACGTCAAAGGTAACGCCAAAGCACCGCGACACGACGACGCCACGACGTCATCGTCGACGACGTTACGCAACGCCGAGATGCTGTCGTAAGGCCTTCGTGACATCGCGTCGCGTTGAGGACGACGCCGTTATGCGACATCAAGTCGCCGTTGTGACGCGGTTGTGACATCGCGTCACGTTAAGGACGACGCCGTTACGTGACATCAAGTCGCCGTTGTAACGCGGTCATGACGTCGCGCGCCACATTGAGGACCACGTGGACGTGGTCGTCAATGCCGACGTTGACGTCGACGCCCCAAAAACGTCAAACATCACTATGGTGTCACGTTAACGTCGTCCTGACGTCATCGTGAACGTCAACGTCACGACGGACCCTTGACGGCGTGTAACGTCGTCACCTTCGCCAGCATCAACGTCGACGCGCAGTCACGACGAAGTCTTGACGTCGTGTAACGTCGTCAACGATGACGACGACAAGCTGTCAGGACGTCTTCATGACGTCGAGTTGCGTCATGTCGACAACGACGTCAATGAACTGACGCCAAGCGTCCTTATGACGTTGCATTGGCAAGGACGCCGTCATCTTGACGTCCCGTGACGTTGCCGTCGTCGTCATCAACGTCAACAGTGACATAGTCGTCGTTGTCAACGCAATATGACGTCAGAACGCAGTCTTGATGTCGCGGAACGCACGTTGTCAACGTCGATGACGACGTTGACGTCAAAGGCGTCGTCCTGATGTCGCATGGCGTTGTGACGACAAGTCAGGTCGCGGTGACTTTACGTACGTGACGCCTGACTTCTAGGTTGTATAACAAATATAGTCCGGCGTTCTATCGTTTTTATGACCTTGACCAGTGTGCCGGTCGAGCTTGGCGTTGGAACGAAACGGGTTTTTCATAAACAGCGGCTAACCCGAACCACTTCGCTCGTAGCGCCCGAGATGGCGCTACCAGCGAAGTGGCTTGGATTAGCCGCTTTTTTCCACATGCGGAGGTACCAAAATAGCACTCTGGTTGCCCCACCCGTCCTTTCTGGTACACTCTATCTCGGCTTCCTTTTTAGGCGCTTCCGTTCACTACACGGCTAGAGACATAGATGGCTGCTATCTGAATGGGTGTGTGATGTATCCCGGGCGAAGCCCAAGTGTATCTGTGTCGGAGCCCAAGCACGACACCGAGGAGCTTCTGGCAGTTTCTTTTTTAACGGCGCCTCTAAACCCAATGCCCGTGCACCCGTACCGTGCCCAAGGCCCGTGCTCTTGAAAAGCACGCGTAAACGGGTACGCCTGGCCACGCCCTCTCTTGTCCACCAGCCGATACATGACAGGGTGGAGAACTAATATAAATGATTACGGTCGTATTTCGCGGTAGCTTTCGCCACCTAGTCTGCCGTGACATACTACAATTTTGAATTTAGGTAGGAATCCATTGCTTCAATGCACGCGTAAATTCTAAATTGCAGGGTGGACCATGCACAATATGCAATATAAAAATAGAACCACTTCATTCAACAGAGGTAAGAAGGGGACAACCGTACGAGATAACTGAGTAATGCACAAATGATTATTGGCCGCAAAGACAACTATAAAAAAGTTCTGCAGGCGTTCCTAGAAATGTGTACTCCATTTGGCCGTAATTAAGGGCGAGCAAAGGAGGTAAACGGTATTAGCGCACACGTAGAGAGAAGGAAGAAGATACAAGGATAGAGCGCTAATGCCGTTTAGATCTTTAGTTACCAACTACCCAATCATCTATCCTTTTAGAGCAAAAGAGGAGCTACGAGAGCGAGCTCGACGCTTCAAGCGTTCAAACGAACTTGTAATGCACCCACGCTCGTGAAGTGAAAGCGTCGTTCTCGGCAACACGTCCGTGTTTGTAGTGTCAGCTCGCTCGAATTTATGGGAAACAAGAAAGAGCCTTTCGTCGACGCGGCTGACGCTCAAGAGACACTCGAAACACTCTCGACGTGGTTGCGCTTTAACCGTCTCACCTTCGCCACAGAGAAAGAACGTCGGGAACTCTACACGATGACAGCAACAACACGCCGCATTCGCACCCCGCCACCTTGGCTGACGTTCTTGCGGCTCCCAAGTCGTGCGTCTTGCCAAAACCGCAGTCGCAGTCGTTGTCATATTTTTCTTTTTTTAAAACGTTCGAAGCTACTAATGGTTTTATAAATACGTAAATTAAAGTAAAACTATTTTCTAGTGGTACAAATAGGGTTATGGTTTCCTAATGGTACAAATATGGAGCGTGTTAATGGTACTAAATGGTACAACACCACTGCGCCGGCTGGCGGGTGTGTGAATTCTAAAGCTGTGCCGCGCTAGGGCTTCAGTGGCCGCTCTCTACGTTTACTCTAGTACTCCATGTTTATCGAGCGAACTTGTGCCCACAAACAGTAACTCGAAGGAAGCAGCAACGCTGACAAGCGCACTTGGCGGTCAGCGAATCGAATGCATCTGTATGCGGCCTGGCTCTATTTATACGCAGTCATGGTACATTCGAGAATTGTTAGCGCATGCCCGGAACGTTCGAGAGCGTTCTAGTTTACACGTGACGACTGGCCAACATCAATAAGTGATATCAGGCTTCGCGTAGAAAGAAAAGATAGCGAGAAGCGACGGTTCGAAAGGAAGATGAAAAGAAACAAATGGGCGCCGAACCAAACCAAATAAAACAGCACGTGGAAATATGAAGCGGGGCATAAGTAGTGTTTTTCGTCTTCGGGTTTAATTCTTATTTTGACGTCCGTGACATCATTTTCCAAACGAGGGAATTTTATTTTTCGTTTTAAGCTCACCCTACCAAAAAAAAAATTTTTTTCTTCAAGTTGTTTTCGGTTTTAAACGGAGAAGCACACAAAAGAAAATCAAGGTTAAGCCGGATGGCCCCAACAGGAAAATGAGCAAAACCCATTGAAGACTTTGGGAGCTTTGAAGCCAGGGTGTCGAACCGAAATTTTTATCGGTTCGGTTCCGGTTCAGGTTCGCAGATTTCGGTTCAGCTCCGGTTCAGTTCCGGGGAGCAAAAAATAACGGTTCGAACCGGTTTGAACCGGTTCGAACCGGTTTGAACCGCAAAACGGAGAATATATTTTCCGCGTTTCTTTGGCAATAGGCACTATTTCAACAGTGAAACGAGTATCTAGCATTTTATCATTCGTAGAATCCACTTTTATTTTAGGTAGAAAAATAAATTGCGTTATTTAATTTAAATGAAACAGTAAAAGAAAGCTAGATTAACATATATGACTCAGCATCTATTTTGTTTTACCTCAGTCGCATATATTTTATCTGAATCGAAACGTTATCAGTTTGGGGATCGCCTAAAATACCCGTTAATGCTGCAACTTCGCGTCACAGTATTGAAAGTAGAATCCTGCTGTGCTCTTGAGCTTAGGAATTAATTACAGTGCATAAAATCATGAAATGAGCGCGTCCTCGCCATATATACCCTGAAATCTAGTTTACAAAATACGTTTTACGATAAGTATGATAACGACTCAACTGAGCTAAAATCAATAATATTTTCAAAATGCCAAGACAGTTTTAGGACAGACCCTTTCATCTACCTTTTATAGAAGCACTGAGCGGCAATTACAACGCTTACTTTCCTGACCTATATTCTTTACACTCAAGACCGTTATGCATGCAAATGATCATGCAGAAAAGAGGGACCTTTGCACTCAGATCGGATCTGACCTAAAATAGCGCGTACCGAAGTCACCAATTTTGATATAGCTTGGTTTGAGGTTTATTCTTGTCAAGATATCGGTCAATTCAATTTACAAATAAACATGACCCTTGCTATTTTTTATATTTTTGTTAAATAGAACAAAGTAGTATTTCATACTCTGCTCGACATTACAGGTACTTAATTGGTCACTTTCTGACGGTCTGCGTGCGCAATCGTCATAGTTCCGCCACGCGCCACTGTGTACTTTGTTTTCGTCCAGCCCACGGACACATAAAAATTCTTGTTCATCACACAAAAGGAGAAACAGACTTCTATATGTTTGAGAAGTTGAATATGCGTCAGGAAGACATATGTTATTTAAATCAGTTTCAAAATAAAACATTTGTTTAAGGTTCTCCCAAATCACTTCTATCGAGGATAAAAACGCCGGAAAAAATTTGCAGGGCATATATCAGATAATGTCGGGGTGCATTTACTTATGATGTATATCTTTAGGGTGATCGGCCCTTCATTTATGTTGTCAAGTCTTCAGGCAGCAATAAAATATTTTTTATTGTCATTAATAATTTTGGACTGTATGAAGTTCACATAGCCGCTGGAGGCTGATATGGAAGGATGGTGCTCGAGAGTATACGCCATCTGCTGAGTCTGCGGAACACGCTTTTCTGTTCGCAGTTTGGCAGTGTGAAACACCGGGTCGCGGGCTATGCCAAAAAGAACTGTGTGCTCACATTACAGATCTGAAGACAAATACACGAAATGTGCAGAAAGAGAGATAATAAATGGTATTCTTCTAAATAATCCCATACAGGAAGCCTTACTGCAATAATCAATGTATAGAAATGCAGGTTTTAAATGTAAACAGATCCGACGGAACTTCGTCTGCTTGGGTCAAAAATTTGAGAAATACAGACTTTCACCAACCAAGTCACGAAGATTTAGGAGCCAGACGTTTCAATAGGTCCGGCTCAATAGGTCGACAGCCACTTAACCATCGGCGTATGTCAACGGACTAGGGCACTTGGAGAACAAAAACGTCCGCGGACGCCTAACCACTTATAAGTTGTGAAGGCGAAATCATGAATGTCCTGCTTCTGCTCCCTTATTTCGTCGCTAGCCAATGGGAACCTATCCATCAGACTCCTGCTACACGCGACATTGGGACGGTGGGAGGCGCCGTTTGGCGCGGCTTCAAAGCTGATGACGTCGGTTCGCTCCATGGGACAGTTAATGCTTTCGCATTAAACGTGAAGGAAGCAAACGACACACCGTAGATGGAAAAGAGGCTGCAGCTCTCCACGTGCAAATAGTCGCCCCTGATGAAATACCTAACCGACTTTGAAACGTCGGACTCCTAACTGTTCAGGACTTGGTTGGTTATCGTCCGTATTTCTCTAATGAGATGCGTGAAATGATGCTCCTAATTACACATAAATATCGGCTAAGAACAGACATTATATTTCTAATTTAAATCACATTTGGACATTGGATTGCACGAGCTCGAAACTTCGGCAGAATACTGTCTCGGGAGGCTAAAGTTATAGGAAGTATTCACTGGCGGCCATAGCTGTGTGCTCGGCTGCGGAGCGCGTGCTGAACGCGAGCTTCCACAGTTCTTTCGCCACGTGCATTCCGCACCACCAAGATTGCCGGTCTTGGCAGCTTATTAATGTGAGCTCGTTCTGAGCATGCGCTCTAACAGTGACCTCAAATATGGCGGCCAGTGAATACCTCCTATATTTGGTTTTACGTGCACTTGTTTTGCGGCCTCATTTTACGACACTGTGCTTTATCAGTCATGCGCGCTCTAACATTTTATTAGGCTGCCGCATATCATCGCAACTTTATGCTACACTTTGTTTCAGCTTAAAAGGTCATAAGGGACAAATAAACCCACATGCTGCTTCGAAAAGCGTGCCTATCAGTGTCATACACGAGCGTTCAGTGAAGACATTGGTCTAGAGCGACAGATAATACGATATAGAATTCTAGAGGATAGGACTGGCTGAATAAAGCCCCTTCATGTTTTGAAAGTTGCGCAAGGTGCGTCGATGCACGAGGCACGTGCTACGTGCATCCCTGGGGAAGATCAAAGTGGAACAGCGCAGCACTGAGCTAGATTTAGAACGACATTCTCTTCCCGGAAGTGGTGCGCGGCACGTGTCTCGAGCATTTCCACAACAATGTATGGCGCCACTTTTCCCAGGGTAGAGGGGCTTTCTGGCTGAATAGACCATTTGCTAAATTACCCAACCATCAAGGAGAATGCAGGGATTGGTGTTCCACGCGCCACATGCGCACGCCTTCCCCGTATATAAGATTCGAAGTAAATAACCAAAATAAAGAATTGACGAACGCGCGTGCAAGATGTCATTTGTTTTAGGTATTTGCTTTAGAAAAGTTACTACTGCTGAGGCCAGCACGTGCGGCGCGTGGAACACCAATCCCTGCATTCTCCTTGATGCTTGGGTAATATAGCAATAGGTCTATAGTCGCAAGTGACCCCTTCTGATCTCTTCAAGCACGTGATTCTCACGCAAACTTTTGCTTAGAACACCGGTATATTGGTGTGGCGTTCACATCTTCATAACTGGATGTTAATTTCCAACAGTTAGGAAGATCGCGCATGGTTGTTGCACGCTCTTGTTTCGGTTCTCTATTGGTTCAGACCAAGGACGTCATCAACAAAAAAAAATTGTGCTGAATATTCTGAATCTATTTCACCTATTATGTTCAAAAGACGTCGGATTTTTTTCTTTATTTTATGTTTAATGTGTTACTAAGTCACACTCACTAGTTAGAGCGAACGCGATGCAAATTAAAAAATGGCTAGAAACGCTTTGCAGGGCCCCTTCAAGTCCAGACTCAGCCGATGCTACAAGCGCGAGCATATGCTCCTGACCAGTGCATGCACTGCAGGAGCGCTCATGCTTGGCAAGAACGCTGAAAGCTCGGAGCGTGCTCTTTTAGCTTCTGCTACGCTCACACTTAAAGTGAACCCAGGATACTGGGTTCGATCCCCGCCCCTGCACGTTTTCGATCTGGATGAGCATCGTACCGGCGTCGGTCGTGTATCACTACTGCGTGATGCACGTTAAAGACCCCAGGCTAGCGGGTGTACCGTACTGGCTAAATTGCTCATCTACAGCTGGGAGACTCGTCGCCCTTGGAGGCAGACCAAGTTCTAGGCTGTATAAACATACGCACAACCCAACTTTTAACCAGAAAACTGAACTGTTTAACATGTTTTGTACGCGACATCTTCGCACTATATCCTGGTAGTCAGAAATTTCTTTTTGCTGAGAAAATCAAATCCCGCGGTGTACAATGCACGCTGCAGAAGGTTCGCGCTCAGTGCAACGCATGAATTGGTGCAGCGTCGTGAGGAACGACGCGAGCGGCTGGCATCATGAAAACCCGCTTTCTGGCAGGAGTGATTTTGCAAACGAAGTAGCTTTGCGGGATCACGCTGTCTTGTCTGCGCCCAAGATGCGGAGCAGAGGAACCTTTACAACACAGTATGTTTTAACTACCCCCCCCCCTTTTTTTTCTTTCATTTTACTATGCTCTTCCAGAGATTACTTTTCATTTCTGAGGGACTCCCTTGTCCGTTTGGCCGGGGGTGCCGATTCGACAGTTATACTTGTGTCATTTGTTAACAGTAATCCTCCATTTCTTTATTTTGCATAAAAAAAAAATCAGTAAGCTAAAAAAAAAAACTGCGAGAATTTGAGCGGCTGCCTCTAAGGCCACTAGAATCTTTCTTTTTAGGTATCCCTGCCGTACACACTTGTAGTTTTATTTATCGTCAGACTAATAAGCCACATTTAGTCCTTTCAATCCTTCTATTCTCGGGGACAACTTTCATGAGACAGTTGAGCAACAACGAAAACATGTTTGGCTGCCTCAATTATGTGTACATGTAAAATGGTTCATGCGACAATTTTTGTACTTTCAGTAAATACCACTAAGAGCTAATCCCTGACGTTGATAGCTTTCAAAAACACAGTATTCTTCTCCCCTCAATGACAGACGCAGAACAAATAAAGGAAAGAAATAGCGTTTCCCTCCTCAACTCCCCATTAGAACAAGCGGCGATGTTATCTGACGCTAATTGTATACCGCCAGTGTTAGAGTTCGGCTATTCTCATCTTTGATTGAGCACAAGCCAACACGAATGTTTGGCGATGCTAATTGCCAATAACCCGAGCACTCTACTCGAGCTCATGACAATCGAGTACGTCACGATGTCACGTGACTCGCCGTGAGAAGTCGTGATGGCATGTGATGCCACAATGTCAACAACGCTAATACATATATATTCCATTGCAACTCAAGAAGGTAGGGCAAGGGAAAAAAAGGCCGGGGAGGAAGAAGCAGACGGAACGCTGTAGAAAAGAGGGGGAAACCTCCCCCTCTCTCCAGCGTTCCGTCTGCTTCCTCCTCCCCGGCCTTCCTTTCCCTCGCCCTACCTTCTTGAGTTGCAACGGACTATAATGACATACTCAATTTAAGCCGACTTGACGCGGTGAGTCACGCGACTACGTCACAAGGCCACGTGACGTGACACTATTTGACAGCGTATCTTGACACTATGACGTCACGTGACCACATGACACATAATTAATCGTAGTGCCAATACAAAAGCGCCACGAAAACCCACAATTTTTTATACATTGCAATTCAGTATATGACAATTTGATCACTACATAAAAATACAGCTGCCAATTTTTACTTCTCGAAACACTCATTTTGTAATAAAAAATATTACCGTGAACCGTTTTGAACCGGTTACCGTTATATCTTTTT
Source organism: Ixodes persulcatus (assembly GCA_013358835.2). Taxonomy (NCBI): domain Eukaryota; kingdom Metazoa; phylum Arthropoda; class Arachnida; order Ixodida; family Ixodidae; genus Ixodes; species Ixodes persulcatus. The sequence continues at coordinate 1,733 of JABSTQ010001481.1, read as the reverse complement.
CCGGTTCAGTTCCGGTTCAGTTCCAAGATGGCGGCGAAGATTTTGGTTCGGTTCAGTTCCGGTTCGGCTAAAAATAACGGTTCGGTTCCGGTTTTCGGTTCGGTTCGGTTCCGGTTCGACACTCTGGTTCAGGCAGGCAATCTCGTCTTTCGTCATCCACTCAAAGTCCAACACTGGCAGGGCTTCTCTCATTGTCGCCGCATACACACCGTCCAAGTCCAACATCTGAGACGGTTCGTGCTGCGGGTTAAACAACGTATCCGTTCCTGGAACATTTGCGACAGCATGGCGGGTTGTGCATTGGGTAATCCCTCCGCGAATACCCTGTTCTATCATGAGATAGTGTCAGGATCGTCAATTAGCTGCAGTCTTACTTTCGACTGTTTCAGCGCACACGACAAGCTTAGGGACGGTAACGATACGAAATGTAAAGCGTCAATTTCGTACGTCTCCAGCGTCCACCGTCTAAAGTTTTGGAAAACATCGGCCAGTAGGAGGCAGTCCGTCTTTAGGTAAAGGTCGCTGTATTTTTCAAGGTTCTTCAAACCAAAGGTATCGAAAACGACCTGTGCATGTTGGTGGTCCTCTTCACACACACCCCGCTCCCAGTCAACTTTTTAAAAAAGGCCTCTCGTGGCGGGAGGCTTTGACCCTCGTAACTCTCAAAGCTTGTAATGAAATTATAACAAAACACTCCTTTGCGGGCAAGGAGGTCGACGTGTTCGGGAAAGGACTGCCGAAGGCAACAAAAATGCTCTGTACCCTTAGAGTGGAGATTTTGCACGAGCGTCTCCAGGCTTGCATTAAAAAATGCGAGGCTGTCAATAAAGCGAAGGTTGCCTATCTCTAACAATTTAAAATTCTGGCACGAGCTTCCGCGGGTACGTTAATATCCTTGGACTCGAACAAATTAAGCTTGCCTAGAAAGAAACTGAGGTCGTAGGAATGGTTATGCGCTACGAGTGGAACGGTATGTTTGTTGATTCGACGGTTTAGGTTACACTGGGAGCAAAGCGCCCACTTAGACTCTCCCGTCATGTGGTCGCGAGTTTTCATTTTCTTGCTAAAGCTTTCGTTGCAAGTGCCACAGCGGGAAGAGTCCGTGTGGGAAGCCTCGTTTTCTTGAGTCAGTTCAAGAGGCACTTCACTCGACCTGATCAATCGGGGTATTTCCTTCGCTAAAAAATGAGAATCAAAATGAATCTTTCTACCCAGTCGGGTACGCGATAGAGGTATTCCTCAACAAGGACGAATCTTTTGAGCGGATGATGAGAAGACAGAAAGAGCTCGGGCGTGATTCTCGTAATCATTGCCCGTCGACTGAGACGGTTCCAGAATCGCTTCAAAGTCGTAACGCCATAAAAGGGGAACTCTTCCGTGACATGCGTGCTCCGCGAAAGTACAGTTCGTCACCCTTGTTTGGGAAGACGGTTTTGCCCGGCTTCTTGTCCCTGCACATTGAGAGATGGCCAGATAGGGTTTCTTGCATCTGAAACCCGGTTAGACACCTCTTACAACGAAAGCGTAGGCTTTTGGCACGAACCCTGTGCGACATCACGTGAGCGCCCTCTGTCGAACGCAGCTGTGACATCACAGGGTTCGTGCCCTGTGATGTCACAGGGTTCGTGCCCTGTGATGTCACAGGGCACGAACCCTGTGACATCACACGTGAGGACGCTCTGAGCGCCGCGATTCAATTCCTATAGCGCCCTCTGTCGGACGAAGCTCGGACC
>JABSTQ010001480.1:0-22294 GCA_013358835.2 Ixodes persulcatus | reverse complement strand
TATTGCCTTTTATTTCTAAAAATTTTAATCAAAATAATTTTTTTTCTAAAGCGAGAAAAAATAATGGAAGTTGAGCTCTCGCGTCGGAACCTGGCATTGTTTCTTTGCCTCTTCACTGCATAACACGCCACCTGACACGAGAGCTAACAACCTTTGAGCGCAGCTGGTCGGGAGCGTGACATTCGCAGATGGTTCTACGCACGAGCATTCTTGACACGCAATTGTCTTGCTCATACAGTCACTGTTTACAGTTTAAGACTCACGGCGGTTTGCCGCGGTCGCTTCCACTCGTCTTCTTTTCGAAACGCTTCACGATTTATTTTATGAAATGCGAACGGTTTTTAACTTGCTACATTGTGATAATTATGTAAATTGTAGTGTTATAATATATTTTTTAGTTTAAATTCAACAAAATGCAAAAAATAGTGCTCACTTCTTTCATTAACCCTTTGATCCTCGCAATTATAAATTTTTATGTTGGAAGCCCAGTAGATCTATTACAAAATAAAAAACAAATTTGAAACCGTGCAACAAAGTACTTAACAAAAAAATATCGAAGTTGTGAAAAAGTTCGTTTTGCTGCCTAAACAGTTGCTTACTCTTCTACCCTGAGGTGGCCCAAGTAAAAAATACAAGAAGTACCGACTTAAGAATTTATTGCATTTCATTTTTAAAAAGTTAAACCAATTTTTTTTTTTTCTAAAGCGAGAAAAAAAATATTTAGGTTGAGCTCCTGCGTTGCAACTTGGTGTTGTTTCTTAGCGCCTCTTCACGAGAACTGAAAAGTTTTACGCAGTGATGCTACTGCAAAATTGTGATTTGAAGAATTTTTTGGAGCATTTGAGAACGCATTTTGGAGCACTCTGGAGCACCTAAGAATGGCTTTTGGAGCACATAAACGTGATATTTGGAACCCTTTTGAGCACCTAATTATCACTTTCAAAGGTACTTTTCAGCACGCAGTTATGAAATATTATGATCACCTAAATTTAGTTAAGATCATTTTTAAGTTTTCAAATCTCCTTCCAAAGTTTCGGGTTTTTTTTTTTTTCTTTCTTGTTTTGCTGTATGACAGTATAAGCCACTTTGGTCTTTCATAGAAATCCAATGTGAGGGATTACTACTGATCTTTCTCATATAAAAAGATTGACATATCTGTTAATACAACTTACTGTGTTGTTGTACGAACACAAAGAACCTATCAAAGGCCAACCCTTCAGCAACTGAAGCGGTTTTGTAATTTGAGGAAAAATACAAAACTTCTCTTCAGTTGGCCTCCACCAGGATAACAAATATCGAGGTTTTTTTTTTTAATTTGGTGCACGGAGGCTGCAGAAATTAATTTTTAAAGTACCGCTGAAGCACCTCTTTCCCGGGGCGTGACGTCATACTAGGAGTTTTCGGAATCCCTGCTCTCGCGTATCTTCAGCGCAGCTGGCAAAGCTATGCAAGTGCAATAGGGTTTTTTTTTTTTTTTTATCTGGCATTTTAGAAGAAGCGAACACCGCGCGTGCACGGCTTTGACCGGCGCACAAGGTCCGCGAGCGCACGGGTATCCGTAGCTTTGACTGCACTGCCTGCGAGGAGCATGCACAAGAAGGCGCGCTCAGCATCCATTCTACACTATCATAATCATTGTTCTTAGAGGAACAATAAATGGGAGCTAGTTTTCAGCATGCGCTGTAAACAACGCCCAACAATATGGCGTTCTGTGAATACCCCCTATTTTCAATAAGGTCAGAAATACAGGGTGTCACAAAATAAAATTTACCCGGTCTTTTTTATCGCAAAAATAAACTAGGCATCGCCAAACGCTCATTCTCCGCCCAAAGGTAGCGCTTGAGGTCACAACCAGATGCCAAAGTTTCAGCCCGATCTGATAACTTAATCAAAAGTTATAATTGATTTTCTGAAAATTTCAATGGGAAAATGGCGGCCGATGGAGTTTTCGAACACATGGGGCTCTATGGCACCAGAAACCGAAAACGAGCAAAAATGGGCTCCATTTTCCCATTGAAATTTTCAGAAAATCGCTTATAACTTTTGATTAAATTATCGGATCGGGCTGAAACTTTGGCATCTGGTTGTGACCTCTAGCTCTACCTTTGGGCGGAGAATGAGCGTTCGGCGATGCCTAGTTTATTTTTGCGGTAAAAAAGACCGTGTAAATTTCTTTTGTGACACCCTATAGACCTTTCCAAAAAAGGACACTTGGCAGGTTCCATTTTCAGTGTTCGTGCGTATGGCGCGTGATTTGCTCGCTTTCCGAAGCGACGAACGTGCGCGTTCTGGACTGTGATTTAACACGTGTGGACTGTGATTTTTGTAAACAGTGGAAACGTCTATAGATGTCGACGACTGGCGTCACGAGCGATACGCGCTTGGCGGCCCAAAGATCCTAGTATGACGTCACGACTGGTCGGAGGTTTTTCCGTGTTTTCTCGCGGATAGTTACATCTTCGAAGAAAACGAACATGATACTCAGATTCACGGGATAAAAATACGCCAGAATTCACCTCTAACTCTTTTTTTTTTTTTTTTTTTCAAGAAGAGTTTCAGCTGCCCTTAAGACCCCAGGCTGGCGGTTGTACTGCACTGACTAAATTTCTCATCTACAGCTGGAAAACTCGTCGCCCGCTGAGGCAGACCAAGTTCTAGGCTGTATAAACATACCCCCCCCCCCCTTTTTTTTATCACGATGGCGCAGGAAATGTTTCTGGCGAATTGGCGCAGGAGTGGAATCACTGTTTGCGCGCAAGCAAGGCTGGTCAGAAGCGATTTTCGCAGAGGATTCTACGCATGCGTATTCTTGATTTGCCGTCAATTTCCTTGCGCATACAGTCACCGTTTCCAGCTAAAACCGTCCTGATATGTTTATGTGACACCCATCCGAGCGACATTTGTAACAGTGCATCGATTTATCTACAGTAGACTTGACTCACGTCTTGCGTACCACTAAACCAGCGAGAAAAAAATTCTAAACCTGAATCTACCAGTTTGTATACAATACTGGCTTGTGTCATCATGAAAGACCTGACCTTTCTGGGCGCGAATCGTGCGAATAGGTAAGAGTGCATTTTTTTTTATGTGCAGAGACAAAGCCTGGCAGATCGCCACGAGATGTGGCCGCCAAAAGTGAAAAGGTAGAGCGGCAGACAAGAGGCTAAAGCCCCTCTATCCTGGAAAAAGTGGCGCCATTCATTGTTGTGGAAATGCTCGAGACACGTGCCGCGCGCCACTTCTGGGAAGAACATGGCGTCTGAAATCTAGCTCAGTGCTGCGCTGTGCCGCCATGATCTTCCCAAGGGCTGCACGTTGCACGTGCCTCGACGCACCTTGCGCTACTTGTAATGCATGAAGGGGCTTTACAAGAGGCATACGGCTCTGCAAGAGGCATGTAACGGGCGCCCCGCTGCGGCGAGACGCCGAAACACACTTCTCCTGGGCGATGGAAAGTCCGCTCGTGCTTCCCGCGTTCCTCGGGCTACCACTTCTTTTCTCGTCAGATTTGAAAACCATGTTTCGGGTCCTCGCCGCAGCAAAAGCTGCACCGACTACAGGCTCCCCGAGAAATGCTCTGTGCAACCAGATTTTCGCGCTCCAAATCTGCAATCGGGCACTCTACTCTATGGCCCCGTCATCGAACTGCCAGGATTTGTGAGTATAGAGGATGCTATGGCAGAGAGTACCATCAACATTTCTGGTAGGTTTGCAGAAACTGAATTTCCTGCGTGCTCCCTCGGTGCAAGTGGTTGCCATGAAAAAAAGCAGGCCAAAGGCGGTCCATCATTGATGCTCAAGACCTGACGAACAAGGATCAACGGCGTTTCTCTTCACTCAGGGGCTCTGAGCGAAGATAAGGGAGTCTTCGATCTGCGTCGGTCACGCCACACATTAGCGATGAGTAACCACGACACAACTATCCTCCTAGTTTAGAAAATAAAACAATCAGAATTGCATACATACCCTCATCAGCATCCGCACGAACCGCAGAGTGACCATGCTTCATCCATCGATATAGCACCGTACTCCGAAAAAAAAAAAAAAAAATCTCTCTTGTGTGAGGGCCGGTGGTAGGCTCCAGCAAGAAGGAACAAGTTTAAGATAACTGTTTATTGCAGAAAGGGAAGGGCTGAGTCGGTGGGGCGAGCGGAAGCAACTGGAGGAAGGCGCGGGTGCGGGGAGTTCTGGCTCCTGTTTTGTTGGGTCATGGAGGGGAGTTGTTGGTGGCGCTGACATATCACAGACAAGGGGGTCTGTGAGAAGAGCTGGATCTATAGATATGGCTGTGAATATCTCTTCACCTGGGAGCAGTGAACCGTGCGTTCGGCGTTGGCGGAATACGCCGAAGGCGGGCAGCGGTCGAACGCGGAATGTCACGGGCGTGCACGGTGGGGTTCCCAAAAAGTTTGTAGAGGCTTTCAAACGGGGGGACAGCTTTTCGATTCCGTCGGGTACGGGTTGCTGGTGGCGAATTCATACGATGTCTCCGGGCCGAAATTCCCTACCATCCGTGTGGGGGCGATCGTAAATGGCTTACGTGAAAGTTGGGCGTCGTCACTATGGAGTGCGTCTGTTCGGTCCGCGCATAATCTGAGCAAGCGCTCGTGCATGCTTTCCGTGTCTTTGGGCTGATGCATTTGATGAGACATTTTCGGGGCGTAGCCGTGGAGCAACACGAGGGGCGAAAATTGTGACGATGCGTTGTACGTTGTGTTGACGGCGAAGTCTGTCTCTTCAAGGCGTGTATCCCAAATCTGGGGATCTGACTTGCAGAGCTTGCGAAGGCCGGCCACGAGCATGCCGTTGCTGCGGTCAACCAAGTCATTACTGGCTACGTGGTAAGTTTCGGAATGGTGGTGACGCCGTGGAGTCGCATGAAGCGTAGAAACTCGAGATTCGAAAGCGCGTCCGTGGTCTGTGATGCAGTGGTCGACGTGCTCCGTAGCGGTAGAACACCTGGAGAGCGTGGCGATTACCTTCTTGATGTCGAAGTGACTGCCATTGGAACTACAAATCGTGATGCAAAGTCGATCAGGTTGAGCAGATATCGATGGATACAGGTGTCTGGCATGGCGACGTGGTCCATTGCGATAACCTTGAACGGGGTCTCGGTGGTTGGCATGATGGCCATCCTCCCCATCGATCTCGTCATGCGTCAATTACGCGCTTGGCAGGTCTGGCACGCGTTTGCATTTTTGGCCGTCATATGCTTGACATTCGGGGCCACAATAGAGCTCAGCGAGTTTGGCCAGTGTTCTGTGTAATCCATTTGGCCGCTGCTGTCGTGCATCAGCTCGAGTGCCTGGTGTGGCATTTTGGCGGGAAGTACGATGACTGAAATCTGGGACGACGTGCTGTAGTACAGCACGCTGTCAAGCACGAAAACGTCTGGAAAACGGGCTGGGTCGTCTGAGTTTCCGTCGTATGTCGCGACACTCAGCGTCTTCGTGTTGAAGCTGGGCCAGGTGGTCAGAGGGCTGGGCAGTGGCGCAGGCGAGCCGAAACATGTCGGCAACAACGTTCTGTTTCACCGTGTGGTGATGGACAGTGAAGTTAAATTCCAACAAGTCAATCAACGTATGCGTGAATCTTCGGGATGGCTTCATGGACGCGCGTAGTCAGGCACGTGACGGCCCATTTGACCTTTTTCAGAGATCTCTGGGCGCATGCGCCAACTCCGAGAGAGGGGAGGAAAGGGAAAGGCGCCATTTTTGGGGGCTCTCTCGTCCGCTCAGTCGCTGAGACAGTGCTGGTTTGGCTTGACGCCGTCCACTATTCTCGCAGCTTGGCTTCATAGTCGTCATGCCTCACAACTGCGCAGATGTTAAGTTGACAAATAGCAGCAAAAAATGGTTAAAATTCAAGATTTTAGAGTTCCAGCAACCTTTTCCGGATGGTGCACGAAAGCACCCTATGTCACACACAACGCCCTTTTTGCCCCGCTTTCAAAAGCCCCCCTTTCAGAAGCCTATGACGCGAATCCCCCGTGACAGGTGGCCGGGTGCTCAACGTGACGGCGGCGACATTCCGCTTTTAAGTAAATGCAGTAAGTGTGCACGAGAGGCTGTGTAACGGAATCATGCCGTACCCGGTACTCAAGTAAATATTTACTGGATAAAACTTTCCGTTCTTCAGGCGTGCACTATACACAATCCCGTGCCCCCCCCCCCCCCCCCCCCCCTCGAATGTAACAGTTACTGGCAAAACATTTAAGGCGTGCGAAATAGATTCAAGCCTTACGGCGACAGAACCCTGACGGAACGCCTTGGCAACTAACCGAGAACTCCCCCTTTGCAGGCCCCACTTCGCTGGAGGCTCGTAAATGTGCTGAATACAGAAAAATTGTTTCTAACAAACAGTTCCTTACTTTTCGACGGTGCAGGCGAGCCTTCGTGATATCAAGACCGCCCGGATCTCACCCCGCCCTTGTTTGTGCCCCGTGCGCTCGCGCGGTACGCGGGACGGCGAAGTGACGGAACGCAATAAGCTTGAATAACTTAGGCGCTCAAGGAAAACAAAATCAGCTGTTTATAGTCTCCGAGCCTCAAAAACGGAGCTCATAATCTTCGCACAAGGTGGATAGGCGGGTTGGGATCGAAACTGGTCACAATTACCTTCATTACATAACACTCTGCCTTGAAAGCCGACCCCTTTTCCAGTTGCTCGCACGACGCGACACTGAAGTGACGATTGAGTGACTCCAAGTCGACGGAACCGATGCGGCGTCGGCGGTCTATTCATCTCTGAAGGTATAAAGGCGAATTATGTGGTCTGTATAGTAGACAGTGGCTTTTGTTTATCCTCCAGGGTCGTCCTCAGCCATTTCGAAGAATAGATGCACGCGAAGCGACGACAGAAATACACGTTCAGAACTGCGAAAGGCGGAAAAACGCCACCGGAAAGCACACGTGAACACACGGATGGCTCTGACACGGGCCGGGGGACACGCCAGGCGCTGGCGCGGACGACGGGGCGACGGAATGGGAGCCCCCAAAACTGTTTCGAGCGATTCCCGCGAGGGCGCGCCACGATCGTCACCAAACTCTGAAAAAGGTCAATTGTCCGTGATGCGTGAGAACTTGATGGAGAGAAGGTATGGGCGGAATTTTTGTGTGACGGCCCAGTGAACAGCGATACATTCCCAGACGTTGCTGTGGAGCTTCTGTTCCGCCGAGGTCAATGACCGACTGGCGTATTCGATTGAGGTTTCTTTGCCGTCTTGTTGCTGAGACAGTACTGTGCCGATCGCAGTGCCGTAGGTGTCAGTGGCGACAGTCGTAGGGGTACTGGGATTAAAATGACCCGGTATAGGCGCGGGCGTCAAGGCAGTCTTCAGGGCTTGAAAGACAGTATCGCAGTCTGGTGTCCACTCGAAGTTGCCCGTGCGAAAGATGCTGTGAAGCGGAGCGGCGGTGTGCGAGAATCCCGGGATGAAGCGTCGGCAGAAGTTGGCAGCTTACCCTATGAGAGCAGAGATTTCGCGTAGCGCGGAGTCAGGATTCCCAGAAGAGCGTCCGCCTCCTTTGGGTTGGGCAGTTTCCCAGTTTAGAGATAATGAAACACAAGAACTTGATGGATTCCATACCAAAATGGCCAGGGCCGGATTAAGGAATTTTGGGGCCTTGGGATAGGGCTGTTCATGAGGCCCCTAATGATGACGATAATACAGACTACGATGACGATGGTGGTAGTGGTAACGACAATGAAGGCAATTCGTATATTTCACCACCTTATGAAATACAAATATCGTTCATTTTATGATACATCTTGGAAGGTTTCGGTGTCGGTAGATTCATTGATGAGGAAATTCAGGTTTCACTTGGTAGAAATGAAGCAGATGCGATTGTGGATTAGAGGCTGTTTCGGATATATAGTCAATCACTCACTAAGTGGTACAAAACGCAAAGCAATGCGCAATGCCATAGGTCAGTGGCGTAGGCACTGACCTATGGCATTGCCATAGGTCAGTCCCATAGGTCAGAGCGAGCGGGCCCCCGGTGCCCATTGGGCCCGCTCGCTACCCTGCTCACGCAGTCGGTCTTGCACGGGGCACAGAGCAAAGGGGGAGCGCGAAATATCTCCAACTTATGTGCTTTCGGGAGGAATGTTTGTGGGGTAGAAAATGCTCAAATAAATAATATAGTCAATATTCTTTCATTCATGCTTATATGATGGGATACAGAAATTGATCTCAGATATATAAAGAACGGATATATCGAAACATTTGTGGGGTGAAGGATGGTAATTTCAAGGCAAAGTAAAACAAACTATCCTCAATGAAATACATGGTTAAATCAAGCTAAAGTAACCATAATAAAACGCACACATGGTGATAATATAAAACAATGTCAGTGATGTAAGGAATATTAAATGAATTGTAAAAACAATTGCACTGTAAGTAACGGGTGGCGCTGCTCTCACGCACATCTTGTGTAGTGATCAGAATTACGTGCTTTCGACTAGAAATTACCGCAAATAAAAAAGTAACTGTGACTATTTATTTCAGAAAGCAATTTACAGGCTCTCTTGATCATTTCATTTATGTCAAACGCCTACATATTAAGATGCAGCCACCTGCGTTCACAGCAAAGAATATCCAAGATGTCCACCGCTTTAACTTCAATGTCGCGGTAAACATTAAAAAGCATTAGACCTATACCTCGTTTTACTTTATCTGCGAGCGAAGCCAAAGCTAGAAGCGCGAGACCAGCGCTTTTTGCATTTCTCCCCAGCTCGCGCGCTCGAGCAAAGCCTGAACGCACGGAGCTTCCGTGCTCGCGCTTCCAGTTTTGTCTTCGCTCGCACATAAGGTGAAACGAAGTATAGCAGTACCTCATTCGAAGTGGACGTTCTCAGGTATGTTTTAACCGTCGTAGTGAAGAGAACGAGCGCTCAGCTTCCGCTGTTGTTACGCGCAGAGTCACTAGGATCTTGAAGAGACGGTAGACGTTTAGGAATAGGGCCTCCGGACAGAGGGCGACCGCCTGTAGCGCAGACGTGACGGGCGTTTCACGTTTCTCCCTCTTTCATTGTGTGACGACTAAAGGCTGAACTCCATGGGACGAATATGCTGCGAATAACCGACGAATTTTGGCCGGCGGCTTTTGCTCTGCGCGTGGAATCAACACAGTGGCTGCTATGTCGCGCGCAAAACGAGCGTGCCGTCGGGCGGCGTTCGCCAGTTATTCGTCACATAATTCATTCCATGGAGTTCAGCCTTAAGGTGTCGTACAGATCAGTTTAACTAAGCAAAGGAAAGGTTACATGGCTGAACGTGAAGCACGTGAAGCCTCTCAAACATCGGGCTGGCGCGTGAATCGTCGATGATGCATCTCGCGATGCGGATGCTCTCATCACATTCCCCTTTTTTTGTTACAAGTCCATTCGTACAACTGGCTTGACTGTACGACCTGATCTTGTGGTGGTGTGTGCTGGTTGGTTCTGCTCTGGTAGAGTAGTTCCACTTGAGGCCTTCGGGGGTTGGTTCTGCTCTGGTAGAGTAGTTCCACTTGAGGCCTTCGGGTCTTGTGTTGGGCTCGAAACACATGTTCGTGGAGGTTCTTATTCTGCTTGTGTTGGACGAATAAATGAAGTGTTGCGTCGGTATTGTCCACTTCTCGTTCGAACCCAGTATGACCTAGGCGTGGATGCACTCTTTACGATAACTCCGAGAGTCCAGTGGCGATTGTCCTCCCACATCTGAACTTTGTCACCAGGTCTCATCCAAGGTGCTCTTTTCGAATGCTGGTCAGCGAAGTGTTTTTGTTTTTGTCGCTGGGCGGCCATTTTCTGTTGTACGTTCTCCACAATGTTGGGGATTAATAACTTCTCGCTGAGTGGAATGGTGGTTCTTGTACGCCGACTCAACAGTCGTAGTGTTGGTGATCCCAATTCTCCATCGCGTGGAACATTCCGTAAGTTTAGAAGAGCCAGTTGTACGTCACTTCCGTCTTCGGTACACTTCTTCAGTATATTCTTGACAACTTGCACGGTACGTTCAGTCAAGCCGTTGGATTTCGGATACCTCGGGCTGGAAGTAACGTGGTCAAATCCCCACTTGCTCTTGAAGTCTTCGAATTCGCGTGCAACGAAGCATTTTCCATTGTCAGATTCCACAATTCTGGGATGCCGTGAGTTGCAAACCATCGCTTGAGAACTGTGATGACTTCACTTGATGAGGCATTTTGTAACTCACTGTAGTCAATGAAGCCAGAGTAGCTGTCCACGATAGCTATGTTTGTCTTCCCATTGAAGTCAAACAGGTCAATAGCAACCCTTTCCCATGGGAGCTTGGGCACTTCTTTCATCATCAGAGGTTCGCTCGGTGGTTTCTTCTGTTTGGACTCACAGATGGGGCAGGAAAGCACCAGGCGTTTGATATCATCCGACATGCCCGGCCAGTAGATTGATTCCCTTGCTTGTTTCAGACAGCTAGAAATTCCCAGGTGTCCGTCATGAACCCGTTCCAGGACTCTCCTGCGCCATGCCTTTGGAATGACGATTCTGTCGCTTCGAAAGAGTAGTCCTTCGTACACAACGAGCTCATCCCGAATTGGCGAGAACAGCTTCATGGTCTCTGTCATCTTGCCGTTTGGCCATCCATTCGTGGTAGCTTGCAGTACGTCTTGCAATGAGTCATCATCTTGTAGGGATTCCTTGAACTCTTCTAGTGCACTTTGCAACATCGGAACGATTGCTAAGATTTCCATGTCTTGTGTGCAATCTTCGGCTGTCTCAGTTGGGCGACAATCTCGGCTGACTAAATCTGCGATGACAAGGTCTTTGCCCTTTTTGTAGCGGATTGACGGAGCGTAAGGCTGAGTAAATCTGCAATGACAAGGTCTTTGCCCAATTCTTGTAGCGGATTGACGGAGCGTAAGGTTGGATGTCAAAAAGTAGTCGCTGAAGTCGTGGAGGTGCCTGCCCTAGCGGCTACTTGCTAATGGTTTCCAGGGGTCGATGATCTGTTTCAATCCCCAGTGGTCTTCCGTAGATATACTGGTGGAACTTCTTACATCCATATCTAATGGCCAGTGCCTCCTTTTCGATTTGTGGATAGTTTTGCTGTGCGCTTGTTAGAGTGGAGGATGCGTAAGCCACTGGTTTTCCATTCTGCAGTAGAACTGCCCGTAGAGCCTTTGAACTGGCGTCGACAGAAAGCGTCATCTTGCCGTTTGCGTCGTAGAAGTCTAGTGTTGGCGCTTGCTTGAGGGCTTGCTTGATCTTTTTTAGAGCGATGCTTTGTTCTTCAGTCCACAACCATGCTATGTCTTGCTTGAGTAGTTTCCTGAGTGGGCTTGTCTTCTCTGCCAGGTTAGGGACAAACTTTTGAAGATATTGGAGCATACTTAGAAGTCGCTGAAGTTCGGTCTTGTTCTTCGGGTTTCCAATCCTCTCGATCGCTTCGATTTTGTCTTCGTCGACTTTTAGCCCTTCAGCTGTTAATACATGGCCCAAGAACTTAACGCTTGGCTGGTTGAAGACACATTTGTTGTAGTTTAGTTTGGCACCAACGTCTCGTAGTTTCTGGACTACTTTGTTAGTGTGTTGCTGCAGCTCTTCTTTCGTCTTGGCGAAGATTAAGATGTCGTCCATCGAGTTCGACACATTCGTTAGACCCTTCTTGAGCCTAACGAATGTGTAACGAACGAACACTTCGGGTGCAGTTGCAATACCGAATGGGACACGGAGAAAGGTGTACCTTCCCCAGGGTGTGCTGAAGGCAAGGTATTTCTTTGTTTTCTCCGATACTTCCAGTTGCCAGAAACCCTTCTTGAGGTCTAGCAAGGTGAAGACCGTTGATCCCCTGACTTGTGTTACAATCTCTTCGAGCTTCTTCAGTGGATAGTGTCTTCGTAAGAGCACTTTGTTCAGGTCGGTCGGATCCAAGCAAATACGAAGTTTGCCGCGTTGCTTGACCAGGACCATTTGGCTGCAGAAAGGTGTTGGCTCGTGAATTTTTCTGATTATTCCTTGCTTCTCCATGTTGTCGAGCTCTTTCTTTACGTCGTCCATGAGTGCATATGGCACCTTTCTTGGCGGCCTGTTTTGCATTTCCGTTTCTGTTTCCTTGAGGTCTGCATCATAGACGTACCCCTTAAGGCATCCCATACCCTTGCAGATGTCGTCTTCGGACATCTATGTGCTTGATGCGTTTCACAAGGTCGAGCTTTTCACAGGTGTTTCTGCCTAGAATTGGTGCTACTTGTCCATCTACAATAATGAACTTGATTTTTTCCGCTTTGCCTCTCACGATGCAAGTCTCTCTAGCTTCTCCCAATACTGAGAGCTTGTGCTGAGTGTATGACACTATGCGCTTGACTGGTGATGAAGTTACTGTCAGGCCTAAGTTGCTGGCAGTCTTGCTTGGCAGCACGTTACACTGTGCACCTGTATCAAGCTTCATCTTGACTGACTTACCACACTGAAACTGTATGGTTTCATACCAGTCATCATCAGAATACTTTTTCGTGCAGGCTGCGGTTGTGACTTCGGAGATATACACCTCGCCTGTGTCATCGTCGTCATGCTCAACGTCATACACCAATTTTTGCTGGTTCTTACTTGATTTGCACACAGATGCGAAGTGGCCCACCTTTTTGCAAGAGTTGCATGTCTTCCGATACGCTGGACACTCTTTTGCGATGAGTTCCACCGCAGTAGTTGCACTGTCGCTGCTGCGGGTGTTCTGCCCGAGCAGCTGCTTTCTGCTGCCATTTTTTCTTTGTGTTGGTCGCGATTGCGTCCAGCTTTGTCTCTGTTTCCTTTGCGGTGATTTCTTTCAGCTGTTGCGTAGCTTGCTCGCCGGCTTTGCAAATGTGGATAGTCTTCTCCAGGTCGATTGCCGGATCTCCGAGTAGTTTTTCTCGGACGTCGTCGTTTCCTATACCCACAATGAGGCGGTCTCGCAGGAGCTCGTCCGTCAAATCACCGTATTGGCATTTCTTGGCTTGCAGTCTTTCTGCTGTCAAAAACTCTGTGAAGGTCTCTCCTTCCTGCCTCATTTTATTGAATTTGTACCTCTCGTACGCCAGGTTCGTTTTCGGTGTGAAATTCTCTTCGAACTTCCGCTTCAACGTCTTTCTTTCTTCTTCGGTGAGCGACAACGTTCTGTAGATGCTCTGTGCTTCCGGACCGGTTACCGTCATAAAGTTTGCGACCTGGACCTCCGCCGTCTTCTTGTGGATCTGAACTGCACTTGCATACCAGTCGTACGCTTGGAGACAGTCGTCCCACGTATCCGGAAACAGCGATGAAACCTCCAGAGGCTTCGGTGGTCGGAGTCCGTTGTCTGAAGGGGTGTCGCGAACCGGCCGAGGTTCGAGTTCGACCAGGTTCGACTTTTTCGACCTTTTAGTGGAAAATTCGACGAACCTTGTATTAAGGTTCGACTCGTGTGCGCATGCGCGACAGGCTGGCCAGTTGGCTTCGGATTGGATGGTGATGGCTAAGGGATGAATTAAGGGCAGCGCTGATTGGTTATTTCAGTTAATATGGTACAAAAAATTACGTTATTAACATCTTCAGTGGTTATAATTAGTTTCTTTTAATTGCAATTGCTTATAAAATAAAATAACCCTTTTCATAAAAAAAAAATTCTCCAGACCTAGACATGCTTGTATCAAGGTCTGGCCACACTGTCCACAAAGTCGAACCGGTCGAATCTGGTGAAAAGTTCGAAGGTTCGTCGAACCGGTTCGACCCAGTCGAACCCCGAAAGTTCGACCTAAAAATCTGGTTCGACAAAAGTTCGCGACACCCCTAGTTGTCTGCCATCTTGAATTGTCGGTGTCGGCTTCGGCCGGTTGCCTCACATTCGCTCGATGAACTCTACTTGAGTCCCGGCGCTCCTTCTGTCACGTCTGTGGCGACTTCTGACACCATGTGACGACTAAGGTGTCATACAGATCAGTCTATCTATGCTGGAACGCAAACTAAATGATGTAGAAAACTGCATCGGGCACTGCTTGGCTATTCTCTCGGGTCACGTGATATGACGTTGAAATGTAGTTTTTCCCTATGCAGTTCGAGCGGTTCGAGCTATGCTCGTAAAATGATGCAGTTGGCGGTGACGTCAAAATGTCGTCACGATGCACTTTGACGATGCAGTTAACTGAGTGCATTTCTGAGTGGTCGAGACGAAGCCAGAGATCAATCTGCATCGTAAAATATGGCGACCCTAGCATATGCATCTGTTGGGTTCGCCAGCGGATCGAGTTTTTATAGATATCCGGGATGCTTTCGAGACGAGCGATGCGGAGTTTTTGTGGACGAATACCGGCTGACCAAAGGGGTGACTCGCTGGCTGTGCGACCAGCTTCGCGGAGAGTTCCAGCGTTGTCGTGAAGGGCCCCGTGTGCTGACGGTCGAAAAACAAGTCCTAGCAGCTCTACGCTTTTACGCCGCTGGCGGCTTCCAGGGAACCGTCGGGACCGACGAAAGCATTGGTGTTCACCAGTGCTCTGTGAGTCGCGTACTTGGTGATGTCACCAACGCTGTCATCGACTGCCTCGAATCAAAGTGGCTGTGTTTCCAACAAACTCAAGCAGAGAAGGCGCTCACAAAAAGGAAGTTTTTTGAGCAATGCAAGTTCACCGGCGTGATCGATATTTTAAATACTCTTAAGGGCTGTCCAAACAGGACACTACAAAACGCACGACTCCGACAAATCGTGAAAATTGAAGCGGACGCTTCAATTTTTACGATTTGTTGGAGTCGTGAAAATTTTTGCAGGAGTCGTAAAAATTTTCACGATCACGATCTTCTCTCCTCGCCCCCTCCACTTTTCTCTGACGTCGGTGCTCGTCAGATTTGACGTCACACGCCACCTGCGTCTGGCTGACCTCGCCAACGCCTTCGCGTACCGCCGTCGCCTCGGCTCCAAGGCCAAGGAGGTCCAGCTTCGGGTGGGTGGATTTGGGACATTCCTGGGTCGAAGGGTGCGTTTCGCCCGCCTCAAATCTGCTTTCTTTGTCGAGATTCACTTTCGTCGTGATGGCGTCCGATGCGGTTCCGTCAGTTCCGTATCGGTTTCGCACGAAAAGCCTTCGCCTCCTCACCTTCGTGTCGTTCTCTTTCCCGTTTTCGGGACTTGAAAAACGGCAGAGGCCTTGAGCGATTGACCGAGAGCCAACAGAGCGTGTGACTGGCTCTCCGGACCCACGTGATGAGCAGAGCAAGGCCGCCGTGGAGGAAGCGAGGTGGAGATTTAGCGGGGGGAAGCTTCCCCCCCGGCACCTTTAGCGGGGGGAGGTTTGTTTCCCCCCTACGGCCGGAAGCGGAGCGCCGCACGATTTGCCGGAGTCGTGAGTTTTGTAGTATCCTGTTTGGACACCCCTTTACACGACTCAACACGATTGTGTTTTCATTTGAGTACACCCGATTTGGCTGAGCGAAAAGCCAAGCAAGCAACGGTAACAAGCTTAAGTTGAGCTAGTTCGTTCATACTTCATGTAGAGAGAGAGAGAGAGAGACACACCGTGGGACTAACAACTGATTTTCTTTTTCCTCCTCTTCCACTACGAACTTAACTTGAGGGAAATATTCTCTTTTCTTTTTTTTGCTTCCTACTTCACCGAAAATTTAACCCCCGAAGGAACATTTTTTCTTTCTCGTGCAGCACGAGAGAAGTTGCACTAACGCAGTCAAACTAGTCAAAAAGTAAAATTTGTCGTTAGTTGTTTATACAGCAGGAGGTTAGTCTGCCTGAACATGGCGACATTGTTTCCCACTGTAGATAAGCAAACTCTCTTCTCACCGGGACTTTCCTTTGAATGTCACAGGCTTTCCCTCTCTCTTCCCCAGTGGTTCCAAAGCAGCAGTGAGCTCAGCTATGACCGCCACGGTGTAACTTGGCAAAGGGTGAACGATAAGCCCCACATTGCGTGCCGACGGCTTCGATATCCGCTACGTACACAAGCGCAACGCACATTTTTTAGCATGACGCAGTAAAAAGCCCGATACTTCTTCGCAGTAAAAGCGCACTACGGTGATACGTAGTCAAGTTTCAACTGGCCCGCCAGTCTGCAGCTTCCGCCGTAGTTGCATGTTATGCGATCGCGGCTTTCTGGCCTACCCAGTATTTCTTGCTTCAGACACCATTTGGAATATTCCCAAGCGCCCCGGTCCGCACTCGAGAGTTACAGTTTTTTAGCGTAATTTGGAGTCACTCTGAACAAGCGCCTGATATACCCCAAGGACCTGTCATATATCTTTTAAAATTTCTTTTCAATGTCAGCATTTTGGAAACTGTGCATACGATCCACCTTTCAACCTGGCTGAGCTGCGAAAATTTCTTACAATATTGTTATTCTCGTGATTGCTGTTTTAGAAGAAATTGCCTAAAAAGGTGAGAATTCACAAGAGAAACCAGGATTTAGCTCGGAGTCGGCGGGGCTGTTTACAGCATTTTTAGCGTTTCTAACATAATATCAGCATCTTTGAAGCTGTACGAGAATGATAATAATGCAAGAGATTTCTGCAACCCATCCAGGTTGAAGGGTGGGCAGCATGCACAGTATCAAAAACGCTGACATTGAGGAGAAGTTTTAAAAGCGACACGACAGGTCATTGGGATATATCAGGCGCTTGTTCAGGGCGGCTCCGAATTACGCTCAAAAGCCGTGTAACCAAGGATAGGGTCGAAATTACCGATTACTAAGTAGCTGAAGGAACACTGTTCCCGTGATTCTTATAGCGTGGGCTGGGGCGCTTGGGGGATATAGCAAATGGCCCCGCCACATGACCGCTTGCCTGCACAAAAAATGGTAGCCTTCAATGCGTTTGCTGACTTTCGCTGCGGTCCGGTCCCCGTCAAGCACCTCCTGAATGTAAGGCCTTACCTGAACGCACTGCACAGTGGGATCTGTGCGATGTCCAAAGGCGGTGGCGCCTCTCGGCTGTATCGGCATCTTTCTCTTTCAACTGAACAGCGGAAGTGGCTGGAGTCACGTGACCGGTCCTTTGGCACGCACTCACGCCGTTCCCACTTGGAAGTCAGAGCGCCCCACGGCATGATCCGAAAATCTGAGCACCATGAAGGAACCTGCCGAATACACTTAGAGCGCCCGACTTCGACCGGCCGAATGGACATTGCCTTTTCAGAGTGCTCCAAGAGGCTGGAAATTGACCTACCGAATATACCATAAGGTTACGCTTCTCTGCTCCGAAAGAGCTTTAAAATTCTCTAGGTACGGCTTGTCTGAGCGGCGAGAGGCTCGTCGGCTGCAGAGGACTCGGGCTGCACAGAGCAATTAAGGGAAAAATGGAGCGGGGGCGGCAGAGGGGGGTGGAAAAATAAGAGATGGCTACGGTTAACATGTGCTCACACTCTGGCAGATTCCCGACTGCAACCAGTCAGTGGTCGTTCGAAACAATACTACTCGTTTGTTTGACCTTTCTTTCGGTCGGCCCTTTTCTTTTCTTTCAAAACGCCTGTAAGGATCTCGCTCTATCGTTATCGCGTTTCATTATAGTCCCGTCCCCGTCAGGTGATGCCGATGTCGTTTATCATCAAGTTTCAGAGTTAGGAGAGCTGACAACGGTACAAAGGGCGCAGCAAGCCTGCTATGCAGTGGCGGCACGCACGATTCATCACATCCTACAAGCTGCTGTTTCCGGTTACAGCCGAAAAGAAAGACCTCTGCAAAAATCACCCTTTGCATGCTGCCATCTTTATCTGCTGGGCTGTGGAACACCTTCTCAGCATGCGCTGTTGCTCTGCTGTGCGGTATATCAGACGCTGCACATGCCTCCACAGCTCAGTGACTCAGCACTTTTTGCCCGGGTGATAAGCGATGGAAAGGTCTTTGCAAAGTCAAGAATGCGCATGCGTAAAACCCTCCGCAAAAAATCAAATCACACTCCCGACCAGCTGTGCGCAAAGCTTGTCAGCTCTCGTGTCTGGCGGTGTTGTGCGGTGAAAAGGCGCTAAGAAACAACGCCAGGTTGCGACGCGGGAGCTCAACTTGCTCGAAAAGACACCAAAACATTATTTAAAAGGAATAAACCGAATGTCGATACATCACCAACATAAAAGCAGCGCCACTCCGCGGGAGCACGGCGGCAAGCTGCGTGTGCCAAAGCCCTGTCCATCTCTCCCGTCCTATTCAACTCCTGCCGTGAGAGGGGAGGGGCAACTAAAGTGGCCATGTTGTAACGCGTGGACGACACCACGTGGCGGAGCTCATGACCACGCCAGCCCCCAAGCAGCTTTGCCCGTGCTGGGCCTGTTGACGTCACGTCTCCCGAGGTGCATCGCAAGCTCTGATGGCTGATCTTCGAGCGCTCGCTGCACTCTGCCCCTTGGAACGAAAAATACTGCCATCCGTTGAAAATACAAGGGAGCGATTGTCATTAACAGATAGAGTTGATCATGTTTAGGTTATTATGAATGCGAGGTATATTTAAAGATCCGATTCAGTAGCCCTTTATATTGACACACGTTACGAGAGACCGCCAGGAAGACGACCTCGGCATTCAAATTATGAATTTATAACATCTTACAACCCCATGCTGCAATAACCAATAAATGTTGGCAGCATTTGAAATAAATAAATACATTTTATAAATTATTTTGGACAATATTCAATACACTCACATGAACAACCAACTTATAAAAAGTTTGCCATACAATTTTAAAATATTGTGGTAATGCATATTATGCCATATATAGCACAAACCAATTTTTTAAAAAAAATCTCAAATTATGCAAAAAATTTTTGAAACTTTTTTAGTGCCGCTTATAGTGACACCCTACATGTAATGTATCTTTTCGTAGAAGTAAAAAGTCATGTGATAGAGGGCCAAGTACCAACATTTGCCTAAGTGGCGCCGCCTCATGGTAACAAAATCAAACACTAGACTTCAAAGCCTTGCCAAAGGAAGTTTGGTGTTGGGAAGGGGTTTCAACAGCAGGACGAAAGATCTCAATTAGCCCTCTCTGAGCTCTCCTTGCATAAAGATTTCTAGGCTTTGCCTCCTTCATAACGTACAACTCTCTATTTCTAAGACAGTCCCTCCTTACTCCACCCACCCATGTTTCTTTAAAACTGGATCGCCTATGCAAGATTGCCCGACCCGAGGTCATATCTGCAGCCCTACCAGCCCTCCCTTCTACTCGGATCTACCACGGACTGGAAATGGCCGTCCCAATGACGTCGTCAACATCACCAATAACACGCAAGTTTCGTCTCGCACTAACCAACCACTCCCCTCTGTAATGCCCTTAGGGGCCCAGAGGGTTTTCGTAAAATAAATACATCTATGCTTACAATGATTGGTTGCTTCCTCTCCGGCATTTGCTCTGCTGCTTAAGTGCGAGGCTTTGCGGGAAGAGCTCAGCCGGCTTTTCTGAACCTGCGACAGGCCATAATTTTAATAGACTACGTATCTACAAGTTTGAGATCAGCGTAAAAGAAATGTAGCTGCACAATACCGCAGACATGAACTGGGATGTGGCCACGGTAACTAGTCTCGTGATAAACACAAATAGCAGAATTGGAAAACATTGTTGCCCAGCGCATCCATAACTAAGGTTTACTGGCAAACCCAGTACAGGGCAGAGGATATATATCCACACCGGATGAACATAAAGAAAACTTGTTTATTGCAGAATGTTTGGAATCTTTTTCAGTAGATAGAATTCCCAGACACAATAACAGAATGCTCTGCATGCAACACATAAAAGTACACTATATGTAATCAAAATGCCCATGAACATGAAAAAAAAAAAGGAAAACAGACAAGGCATTTAAAAGTATTTGCCAGGTGCTAAGTAGCGTCTGGAAAATATGTTATGCTCCTACGTCGCATGAACGTTCCTTGTTATCGACGATGCAAAACAGCTTTCACACATTATGACAATCATGAGTAAAAAAAAACTTTCATAAAATATTTCCTCCCTTTCATGTTTCTGTATGCCCACACTTCTGGAAATTTCATTTCAAATGGTGTAAGCGAAAATGCAGCCATTAAACTGAGACTTTCAGCTTATCGTATTTGCACGAATATAATGAGACTATGAATATGACGCAAGGACACTATTTGAAGCCCCTAAAAGGGAAAAAAAAAGATTACTCATAATGCTAACATTGCTTGGATTTGGGCTAGTTGGTTTGTCATTCGGATGTATTCTGCGCTGCGAAGTTACACTTAACACATAAAGATGTAAACTATGAGATGATATGAAAGACAGTTAAGAACATGACGGACTTGTGAAAGCGAACTGTGCTTTCACAAGTACGTCATGTTCTTAACTGTCTTTCATAGCGGGCAACGTGTGTTGTACAAACATGAGACGACAGAAAATGCTTTCAACATTCTCGATTCCTCCGCTTTTTTGTGGTGCAAGAACAAATAGCTCTCCTCCCCATACCCCTATTTCTTTTTGCACCCAATCTCCCGTATTCAGTCAGAGGGATGGCCTTTTCCAGACTCACGCGCCTTGCGGCTGAGCTCGATTCCGAATATAACGCAAGATGTGTGTTCTGGAGCACGTAATTTAAAAAAAAAAAAAATTAAAAAAATCTATTATATTTCGGCAAATACGGTATATTAAGACCAGTTGAAACTTCATTCATAGCACACAAACAAAGCAAATCGAAACCAGAAAAAAAAAAAAAAAACAAACCATACCAGCAGAATGCTTTTCCAGTAATTAAAAAAAAACTAAGACACATTTCGTCTGCAAACTTATACAAAGCTGCTGCCTACGAGCCAACTCGACGAGACAGCTGTTAACAGCAATCACATTGAGAAAAGATAACAATAGCAATAGCTCAATCACTTTTACATCATTAAAACAATCTTATGACTTCATTAGGAAACACCCGTCATAAACTCGCTGTGATTAAGAGGACATAGCCGTCACACCTTAACCATAATATAAATGCATCACGTTGCTAAATCGCTTTCAACAGCTACCTATACTCCCTTCAGTCCTAAGCTAACAGTTCGCCAAACCAATCAGCCGCCTTCCCTTCATCACCCGACTCCGCTCTCCTTACGGGGTACGGGCGGCAGCGTGATCACGCGCTGAAAGGTAGATGCACGACTGGATTAACAAGCCCATAGCTTCCGCTGCACTGTCAGCCTAGAGGTGAGCAAAGTATAGCGCGACCCGGAAAACAGACTGCCATGTTTCAGCGGTGATTTTGAAAGCCCGTACTGACTTGGTGACTCTGTCTAAGAACAAGAAGAAAACAGAGTCTGCCAAACCACACCTTTCTGAGGTAGAACTAGACCTGTCATCACACGCTCAAACAATTCCGCAATAAAAAAAAAAAAAAAAAAAAATGCATCATAAATTTTTTTTTTTTCCTGAAAAAAGTTGAGATGATGTCACGACTGAACACAAGAAAATTGTCTAAAACAAAATCTGTGCAGAAATGATCGCAGAAAAAAAAAAGAAAATGAAACCAATCTTGACTATGCGATAGACATTGATGCACCCAAAACTGAACGTATAAACGCAGTGCTTCGTCAATCCTGGAGCTGACAAACTTTGGCGGATATGCCCAACAAAAGAATGGCATGGCACGGTTTAACGAAACCGCGGAGCTCTTAAAAGAGCACAATATCTTGACGGCCGTCGCCGAGTAATTCCTCTCTCTGTCGAGGGCGACGCAGCATCCATTTTTTTTTTTACTCTCCCGTCTTCGTGTGACAATGAATTGAAATCACTCGACTCATTAGAAATTCGTTGACAAGAGAGTCCTGCAGCCACGTGTGACTCCTGCAGAACACCGTCGGACAGCCCGGAACATTTCTGTACGCCTTCCTACCAAAGGACTACCTCGGAATGACCGTGTACCCCGATCGACGCAACGCCGCCAGACTTCGACGGATCGAATCCTCGGTTCAGCGTCGGGGCGAGACGACCCACGTCCGTCGGCTCGCGACGAGTGTGCCTGTTCCAGCTGATCGAAAAACTCCTGGTCGACTCCACCTGAAATAAAATTATGGTGAAAGCTCATTTCTGCGGGATCCAATTAGGACGGCAAGTCGTCTGCTATTGCACAGGGGTTGCGGTGAAGTCTGAATGACGCGAGCTCTGTTTGGCTTCGATTGGAAGGATTACGGGTAGACCTCAATGCTAGACTCCTTGAGGTCTACTCCCTATTTCTTTCAGGTCGGCCAAAAAGAGCTTGGCATTGTGACATCATCGCAACCCTGTGCAAGAAGCAGTCGAACAGACGAACTTGTGCTCTGCATTTCTCCCAGACAAAAAAAGCCTCAGCGCTAGATTTCTGCCGTCACCTACCAACAGCTGCGCCGGCGTTCGCACGGCATT
>JABSTQ010001479.1:0-24268 GCA_013358835.2 Ixodes persulcatus | reverse complement strand
CGCTCGTAAAGACCTGCACTTCCGAAAGTCGCAGGAAAGGTAAGACAGACGCAGACGACGTTGCGAGCAGACGACGTTGCAAAGGAGCAGACGACGCTCAGATAGGGGGGTCGCAATCAGCCAATCAGGGCTCGGCGTTCTGACTTCACCGCTACTTCCTTTCTCATGCGCAGAAGACGAAAATGAGCCCACTTGCAAGGCGTATTGCACTCTTGCGATGAGAGGTGAACCCAGTTCGGGCCGCAAAGACTCAAAGGAACTTGTCACGGTTTTGTTTTGTGCAAACATGGATGGCTCCGACAAGCGGCGTTTGTTTATCGTCAGGAAATCAAAACCACCCCGTTGCTTCAAGAAACGAGAATGCAGTGATGTGATTGGCCCAGGCCATTTTGGAGCACCTTTCGGAGCAGCCAAAACAGTGTTTTGGAGCAGAAAATGTGGCTTTTGGAGCAACCAAAAGAGTGTTTTGAAGCAGCAAAAGTAGCTTTAGGAACAGCCAAGACAATGTTTCAGAGCAGCAAAAGTGGTTTTTGGAGCAGATATTCTTAGAAAAATA
This sequence comes from Ixodes persulcatus, assembly GCA_013358835.2. Classification (NCBI taxonomy): domain Eukaryota; kingdom Metazoa; phylum Arthropoda; class Arachnida; order Ixodida; family Ixodidae; genus Ixodes; species Ixodes persulcatus. The sequence continues at coordinate 23,712 of JABSTQ010001479.1, read as the reverse complement.
AAAATATTACTTTTAAGTGCTGCACAAACGAAGTGAACTTCGTATTGTATTGAGTTGTGTTGTGTTCTGATGTGACTTGTGACGAAACTTGCTGCTTGTGGTTTTACTGCTGAGACATCCCACAAGTGTACAGTGCTGTAGGCATTGCAGAGCAATTCCGGAAAACCGCTTGCCACCGCTTTGCTGGTTCCCAACGTGCCAGATTTTCGTCAAAAGTAGGCAAGCGTGAAACAATTGATTGCAAGCATACCGACTGGTGTCTCTGTCGTGCAATCATGTTCGCATGCACATGAGGGCAACTTCGGCAGGCTTGCAGTTGCGCATGCTTCGTCGCGCGAGCGGAGACAACGGCTGTTCGATCGAAACCGAAACCATGCCACTCCACTCCGTCGCCAAGTGATTCCCAAAATTGTATGCAAAAGGTAACTGTCAAGCACACGACAAAAGCAGTACAGCAGAGTGTGCTTGCCAGACCGGCAAAAAAGGTAGTACAAGCTTAAACAAACACAAATAAAAGAACCTGAGCGCATCGATGCAAGATATTGCGAGCCAGGTTCAAAAAGTTCTTGGAGCGCCTTGTGCAACTGAACTCGAGACAAACAAGCGCGCTGTGCGGGTTCAGCGTGCATACATTGTCCTCTTTGTTTTAGCTCACTTCTGACTTACCTTCTTTCGCGGCACATTCTTCACATACCGGGGTCCCTCTCGAAAGAAAGCCCACCGAGAGAAACCTAGTTAATCAATACTTCGGCAAAGCAGTCTTTGAATTAAAGAAGGGTTTTTATAGTAACGTACGATTTAAACAAGAACAGGAATGTTGATGAAAATGCGGCGGTACTTAGTTTCATTTTATAAATCGCCTTATCTACAGCGACGTGGGGATGGTAACACACGACGTCGCGCGACCACGGTGACTGAAAGGCATAGACCAAATATTGTTTCCCACGGCCGTTGCTTTCAGAAGCGAGTGCTTCAGCTCACAGAGTGACTCCCGCCGCGCAGAAAAAGTGTTTTTGTTTCACAACGTGAGGGCATGGCTGGTACCCGGCATGCTAACGTCGGAGTGTCCTGAGACACACGCGTCTGTCGTTGAAAATATAAAAAAAAGAGACGCGAGACGAGACTCACGAGACGACGAGAGCGCGAAACGTGAGATGGAGGAAAAACCATGCAAGACCGGATGGACAATTGATGCAGGGTACTTTGTGTCAGACGGTCGCTTGCACCGCATAACAGATGTATGCTCAACTACCGTACTCAGTTTAGTTTCGGTCTTGAAAGGCAACCGAAATTGGTGTTTTGGCGCACGCTTGGCACAGATTACCCATATTTTGGCGAAATGTAGCAGGATGTAACAGGGTCAGCCCTTGGCACAGTTTGGCGCAATTGGCGCTGCAATCACATCACTGAGAATGTCTGCCTGTGGTGTACACAGCAAATGGAAAGGCATGGATGGCCCAACAGTTCTTTGCTAGTTGGCTGGAAAGTTTTGATGAGGCCATGGTCGCGTAAAAATGGCACGTCGCTCTTATCCCGGACACCTGCAGCGCTCACAATGTGCAGCCGCAATTAAGCACAGTCAGTTTGAAGTCCCTGCCGGCAAACACCACTGCTAAAAGCCAGCCTACCAATCAGGGCATCATCACTACAGTCCAGGCGCCCTACGAGAAGCACATGTGCGAAAGAGTCGTCTTGAAATTGTAACGAGAGGAAACTATCAAGGTGGACTTGGGGGCGCCATCGACATGATCACAGCGTCGTGGTGGCAAGTAAAAGCCACAACCATCCAGAAGTGTTTTCGCAACGCAGGGTTTTGCGCGATGCCGGGAATTCAGAGGACACCGATCGGTGCAGTGATGCGATTGACGAAGGGATTGACAAGGCGATCAGCGCGGACGACGTGTGGTCCGACCTTCTGGAAAACCCCTTTGTTCCTGAAAACGACATGTTTCAAAACTATGTAGATGAGGTTGACGATGACTCTGTTATCCGTGAGGAAGCAACCACCGATGAAGCTATTGTTGCAGCGGTGCGAGGTTCTGGGGCGAGTCCACCCGAAGATGAATCGGACGACGACGTAGAGAGCACACCGGAAGTTTCAAGTAAAGACGCACTGGAATTGTTATAGAAACTGAAGGTTCACTGTGAGCAGAACTCCTTCAGTGATGAGGACCAGGTCATCCGCAATGCCGTTAAAAGGCAGCACCAGGCAAAAATCACCAATTTCTTTCAAAATGCGTGACACGCTTGAGAGGTAAGTGTACTAGTCTAGTGGATAGTGAAATAAGAGCTTTCCTCAGACTGAGCTTCATTTTTCATCTAACATAAAATAAATTGTTTTACAAATGTAAGTTGTCTCGTGGCATGTATTTTGACCTGAAAAGTTGATGTTTTGGTTATGGCACGGTACCGCTTATAGTGTGGATTTTCACGACCCCCGTGACATACGTTATATGCAGTCTACAATGTACTCCCAATGATTTCAAGTACAGAGGGCGGCACTAATTTTCTTGTCAGTCACTGCAAACGATTAGTAGGCGGCACATTTTTTGCCGTCCGACGTCAATCTTGCGAGGCGTTCCAGTGCTGAGTGACGGCGCACTCCACGCCCACATTCAAGTGCCGTCCAAGGATGTTAAACACAAGTCACGCTTATTCTGACCCGTGTTTCATCGGCTGCTCGCCACCAATTTTTCTCATCAAATGCAAGTGAGGAAAACGCCAGGGCTCTATGGCAGTACTGCTGTCGCAATGAGATGCCGAATGCGCCAAGGCACTGATGGCGCCAAGGCACTGCATGATGGCAGAAGATAATGTTGGTTTCGATTTCGAGGCTAACCGGAAATTACATCGGGTGGAAGAAGCCTATAAAGGAATTGTGTGGTGAATAAAATTTAGTAGATGCGTTCGAAACACCGTGTTTGTCCTAGTTTGTTTTTTGGATCCGTCACGAGTTTTAGTATGTCGATTAACAACCAGCTCGCATGCCTAATAAGACTGTCTTGGAGTACAATGATTCTCGACATCCAGTAGTACAGCTGCTTGTACATAAAAAAGTTGGGTCTGCCCTTTCTAAACATGTGCATCAAAGAAAGCACGAGGTAGTGTTGTTTTTCTTTCTTTTAGTGATGGGGCAAAACGTTTTCCTGAAACAGGTTCAGGGTGAGAGGCCAAACCTTGAGTGTTTTGGATAGGTTCAGATAGCTTCAGAGCTAACCAGACCAAATTGGCAAGTGTCGCAATTTTTTCTGATGAGAAACTTGATAAAGTGCGAGCAATAATCAAAACTTAGTTGTCATTGGTTTGCATGCATGTTCAGACAGCTGGAAGTTAGCCAGCCCCAATGGGCATCTAGTGTCTCAGCTGTAGATGAAAAATTAAGTCGGTGCAGTACAACCGCTAGCCTGGTGTCTAACATGCATCATGCCATCGTGACACATGACCGCACGTCGGTACGATGCCCATTCAGATCGAAGCAAGCAGACATGGAGAACAACCCTAGGATCCCTGGGTTCTGCAGCGCGAGCTTTCCCACTGTTCCCCTATTATGAATACTTCCTTCAGCAGAATAAGCTTCATTTAGTTACTTTCTGGTCTTCTGAATTCGTGGAAAAATGTTGGGCATTCTAAATATGCGATCCCGAGGCAGATGTCACGCTGCTGATGCGAGGGTAATTATATTTGTCTGTTTTTAGACACAAATTCCTTGTCCTTATGGCAAGGTCCTCGAGGAGGGCTTCCAGCAACCTTGCGCATGTTTGTAGATCACCCAGTGCAAAACTTGGCACATGATGCCTTTGTGTGAAACAATACGAAAAGCATAATTGTTTAGACAATAACTGGCAGCAGTTGCAGAAAAAAAAAAAAAAAAAATCACCTGGAATGGTTGGTGGTGCGCCCGTCGCTCCGTAGGCCAACTCCGGAGGAATCACCAGTTTGCGCTTCTCCCCAGCACACATCCTGCAAAAAATACAGGAAATGTTTGAGTGATGGATGCATGAGTAAAACGCCTGGAGGGTGTCATTGACTGGCATGTAATTAACTGTGTTGTGAGTTTGTTTCCACAGAGGAAAGTTAGTTGGCACCAATGGGTGTCTGGTGTTTCTGCTGCAGATGAGAAACCTTGCCAGCGCAGTACCCCCGCTAGCCTGGGGCCTTTAGCGTGTGCCACGCTGTAGTGACTTACGACCGCATGCCAGTATGACGCTCATCCAGATAGGGGTGGGGATTGAACCCAGGATCCCTGGTTTCTGCAGCGCGAGCTTTCAGCTTTCGCTCCACGTGCTCCGAGCAGCAGGTCATTAACACCCTTGGCCACCAACACCAACCCCCCCCCCCCCTTCCTCTCCCCCACTGGTGTGTCTAGCATCCCACACCCTCCAACCAATGGGTGCCTTATATGTAAACTTCTATTTTGACAACAAGTGATGTTGGCCTCTAGGCAAAAGTAATTTTCATCACATAAAAAGTAACATGGAGCTAAATCAGTCGAGCACGGTGGGTGAAGCACGTAAAACTGCTCCAAACTTACAAAATGTGTTTTCTGCCATACTGTAAATGACTTATTTTTCGCGTGCTCAATATTTCGTGATTTAGGTCAAAGTTTAAAGGGGCCCTGCAATCATGTTTAAGCATCTACCTTTTTGCGGTTTCCACGTCTCTTGGGGTTCAGGCAAGCCAGCGGGCACGGAGAGAGTAACTAAATGTCAGTGCGTCATATTTTAACCGGACGACGCGGAAACCTCCTCCGCCTACGAGGGCGACCCACGTTGCCGAAAGCGCGCGAAATGCGACGTCTTTGGTCCTGGGCTTACTACTGTTCAAAGCCGCTAAAAGCTTTTTTCTTAGTCGAGATACAAAATATAAGTGTCGCGAACCGTTTCAATTATGTATGAAAGTAGTTTTTGTTCAGTATTTTAAATCAGAAAAGAAACAAGTGCAATTTATAAAGAACGGAAACAAGAAATGACTCGTCGACATACCCGCCACCAAGCGGCGGAAAAACGGCGCATACTAGAAAGGGCTAGTGGGATGAGGCCCCGACGAACGGCGAGCGTGAAAGGTCCCGGATGTACGCGGCGGCGCTGCGATCGTATACCGGCTCGAGGGTCCAACCTGTTCCGAGCGTTCGGAAGGCTTTCGGCGCGGGCTTGGCTGGCGATTTGGCCATTTAGCGGTATGGCAGCGCGAAGTGGCTCCCGTTCTGAACTGATCTTTACCCCGTGTTTGCTATCGTTTGTGGCCAATGAAGTGTTATGCCGAATTAGTCTTTAATCGCGCAGCAAATGCAATGCGAGCCGCCCTGGCCGCCCGCTTCATACAGCCTATCCAACAGATGCTTTAGTGGCGCCCTCTCGAGCCGTCAACACGGAATGCGGCAGCCGTGAGCGCTCGATGAGCTCACTACTCCTCCTCTAGTTCACGGCCACTCAAGCCAGGACTTACGACGTCATGAAGGAGGTTATTTTTTGCTTGTTTTTGTAATTCTAATTTGCCCGTAACTTTTAAAATAAACCGAAATTTGAGAAAAGAAAAGTTTCATCAAGTTACTACGTTCAGTGCGCTCAGGTTCGGCGCAAATTAAAAACCAGTCAAGAAGTTGTTGCAGGGCCCCTTTAAGTTGTGGAATTATTCGCGGGTTCTAATTTTTGCGGTGCAGTGGGATCTCAATATAAGATTCCAATGTGTTTTCATTTTATCGGAATTGTTTGTGGGACTTTTTTTAGTGAATTGAAGGCAATTTGCGAATTTTGCGAAAATTAAGTTGTATACAGTATTTTTTTCTTGCCAGGGGAGCACATTTTGTGTTTTGCATTTCCTATCTATCCATGTACCTAGATGTAGGCGCACGGTGTGGCTTCAATAAGCACAAGGAAATGCGCACGGTACTTCTTTTCAGCAAGATCTCGAACTAAAACAGAACCAAAAACCCCAAAAAAGAAAGTTGTTATTCTCGTGCAAACAAAAAATTGATCCAAAACAAAACATTTTTTTTTTTGCCAAGTGAAATTAAATGTAATTTTTGTGGTTTTTGGTTCAAATCAGATTGCAAAAAAAAAAAGTAACATAGTATTATTTTTTTTTCTTCATATTTATGTTTTTAGTTAGCATTCCAAAGTCTTCCAAACTTGGGACGTATGTGCGAAAAACCGATGGGTCTTGAAAGCGTTCACAAACGCTTTAACACATGAAATTCTTCCTCTGCTCCTAACAACAACTCTTACGTGCTTGCACTTAGGTTACCTGCCACTTGTGATTTCTATATCCTGAAGTGCATAAACCACATGTCCCAAAAGAGGCTCACTGTTCTTGTTACACACAATTCGTAGGAGTTACCAGTTTCACTTTTTAAGAGCGCAGCTCTTAGGCGCCCGTTTACGGGTTAAGCAGCGTCGCCGCCAGTCGGCGTAACCGCGCGCTGCATTATGGGACGTTTCCCATAATGAGGTCACGAGGGTGATGAGGGCAACGTCACACGGGCATACCTTCCCCTCCTCCTCCTCAAGAGCTGCGCTCTAATTCGGCCTTACGGAGAATTATAAACGTCTCATTTTTCTAATATTCAACATTTTGATAAAAATAAAGTTTTCCTTTTACTTTCTCAAATTTATTTCTTAACATGCAAAAAAGAACCAATTAAAAAAAAGAACCATTATGAATAGCTATTTCTTTATTCTGGAACTGAAACACACCAGAATCCTTCTCTCTGTACTGGAATAAACACCGGAAAGAAAAACACTTGTGTACCCAGCTTCCCAGAAATGCCAAGTGAAGGTCCATGAACTCACGCCAACAACCCCTGGTCCCAGCCACGGATCACCTGTCCCGATCCGAGGGTGAACGACAGCGGATCACCCCTCTTGTAGCTGTTGTCGAATTCCGTCCCATCTTCAAGGGTCCCCTGAAGGTGAAAACCCACTCATAAGGATACTTACGAATGTTTCTATACTCTGTTTAACTGTACACTGCAACGGACGCTACAAGCCATGTCAGCCAATCCAACGCTTCATACATGACAGACAACTTCACGCTCGGTGTGTCATTCCACCCAACCAGGTCACATGACACCCATGAACTATTAATTGAATCCGGTGGCTCGTAGCATCCGTTGCGATCCATCGTAAGCAAAAAGGAAGCATGGCAAACGTACGAGCAAGAATCGTTCACTCCAAAGCGTCAGAAAAGGTGGCATCTATATTTCTAACCGACCCTGCACCTTGATGTCGACGTCCTTACCGCTCCCTAATGTTTGCCGATAGAGTCACAGTACCGTCACTAAATGCTCGCCATCTTAAATGATTGGGGTGCCATTCTAAGCAGGCCAAATGTTCTTTTTACGCCGCTCCTCTAAAAGCCGAGTCAGCATTCAGTTTAGATTTCGCGAGATTGATAGATAGGCTGGTAGAATTTAAACAAGGTCCTCAATCTATTGAACGCCGCCGTACAACCCGAAACCACTGTTTTTTAATGCACATAGCGCAATTAATTGTGCCACCTCGTAGGGCTATGTCCGTTTTCTAGCGTTTGCACCACTCACTCAAATCACCGACAAGGCGAGACCAACAGGGCAGGGCATCTGTTTCGAATGTCTGGCCCCCAGCACACTATTGTTGCTTTTCGCCATGCATTGGCTGTGTGTGCATGAGCCAATCTCACGAGACGCCCGAGCGTTATCGGAGGTGGACAACTGAAAGAGCTCCCGGCTGTTCTCCTCTTGTCAGTGAAAAGAAGGATACTACCGTTTTCTTTTTCAGACCTGTATGTGCTTTGCCTAGCCATAAGAAAAAAGGAATTCGGGGACCTCCCGACCTTGTAGTGCATGTGAAGGACGTCGCCCTTCCTCGACTTGGTGTCGCAGACCTCGGGTCGCTTCTTGACTCCGATCTGAAGTCTTCTCGCCTCTTTCGTCGTCTTGGCGCTGTCTCCGTCGCCAATGGCCACAAAGTCGATCAGGCAGGACAGCACAGCAAAGAACAGCAGGAGGTAGCAGATGGCTAGACGTACGCTCGGGGAAAGCATTGCCTGGACGTGCGCCCGAGCGTAGAGAGGAAAAGAGAGGTTAAAGCATTGACGAGTATCCTCTAGAAATGAGTTTTAAGAATGTCTGCACATTGTGATCGGAAATATACTCCGTTCCAACCTTACTTGGCAGAGGGCAAAATGCTACAGCCGCAGCAAGCCTATCAGGACGAAGCACAAGTCACAAGAGATACGAATTGGAATGCACGAGCGGTGACAAGGTACTAGAGACCACGCCGACGGGCGGGCAGTGGGAGAAGCACGACTGGCAGTGGCGGCGTTTAAATTAGTCGATGCACTTCCTGCACATGGCGAGGGAGGGGGGGGGGGGGGGGGGGGGGTAATGCATTCAGGAATTTGAGCACCGTCACTACCAGTGATGTTTTGCTCTCCGCCCACTAGGCTGTCTGGTCTGTACTGCCCGGTTGTCGTTCGTGCATTCCAGCTCGTATCACCTTTGGCTCTACCTTTGGTGTGCACTCTTCCTGCGGAAGGCTGTCACATGCTCAATCCACCGTTTTAATTGGCTCACAGGGGTCACAGCCAAGTTGTCCTGAAACGGAGCATGAGACGAACCGGAATCCCGAGATAAAAGGACGAAGACAATGTTTGCTCCAAATCAACTGGAGTAAGCACCACACTGCATTCAATTGAACACCGCAATTTTGAGCTCATGCCCGCATTAGTCTTCCCAGCACGGATTGGCGCTTTGGTGGAGTGACAAAGTCGGAAATGGACACTCTCCTATTTAGAACTAGCTTCATGTAACTAAACTAATCTTCTAAAAAATTGACAAAAAAAGGAAAACAATTTAAGTTATAATCACACTAACTGCAACCTTACTGCATCGATTGCAGTGACGCCGAATAACAATTTCACAAAATACTCGCGGGTCTGTTGGCTCCCAAGAATACCAGAATGCAATGTAAATGTTTATTTCGTGCCAAAATGAGAAGGGTTTTCTAAATGTTACGACGAATCATTCCTTTTCGCACACACGCCGCACTTGTAAAGTGTTACAACATTGTTAAAGACACTAACGCTCTTCTTTTTTTTCTTTTTAGAAGCTGCCCTAATTCGATGCGATAGTACGGCCGAGCGTTCCAAATATTTGTACACGTAGACTACGCGAATCCCTGAAGACTGGCATTATGCTTGCCATTCGCGCTTCGTCTAGAAGACAGCTTAGCAAAATATTGCGAAAGATACGTTGTTCGGCCGTGGGTCACACATTTGGGAGTACTACACAATTAAAGCTTCCGTTAGCCACGGAAAAAAGGTTGGAAGGTTCACGAATGAACGCCGCACACCGGGTCACAAATCACAACACACCACCGGTCCAAATGTGCCCAGTCGTCCGTGCTCTATACAATTACAAAGCTGCCTAATAGAAGGCATCATTAGAAGTGAGATAAATGCAAGTTACCTTGAGCCAGAGAAAAGGAAGACAGGAAGAAAAAATCACAACTCACAACCTACTTTAACGCGACTAGAGGACCGGCAAACCGCAAGCGAGGTGTACAAAAAACTAAAAACAAAGAACGAAAAAAAAACCGTTTCAATGTTGCCGGAGCTTACGCAAAAATCTGCCAAAGAATTCACAAACCCAGAAGTAAACTCATATAGTGTGAAATATTTATTTAAATAAATATCTAGAACCCCGCTTTATTAAATCAATGACTGCGTTTCTTTGTTTTTTAGTCCCATTGCTTTTATCGTTTTTATGGTCTTGGTTTTAGAATGGAGTGGTAATGGTTTGGTGTTTGGGTAGTTTCGGTTTCGCTCTTGTGATCGGCGCGGCTTTCAAAAAGGATAAATGTTTTTCCTATTTTTTATATTTTTTATGTGTGAAATATTTTGTTTATTCTGCAAATTTCATTAAACAGGACCATTCTGATATTTCCCACTTTTAAGCTCATTAGCATGCCTCACAGATCACGAGATGAAAAGTATACTTACAAATTACTGCACAGGTGTATCAATCCACGAAGTCTACGGCTAGGTCCACTGCGGTGAGGTGCGGGGTCCGCAGCTGTCCGCGTTGCGATGGAGGAAACCGAAACTCTGCTCTTCGTGGACTCTCGTTTCCCAGAATGCACCTCAGCCGCTATGGGCGCTCCGGATTTGAACATTCGGAGAAGGCGAATATTTCAAAAAGTTAGTTGTTGCTGCGCAAGTTCGTCTGCTTCTCTTGCAGAGGTTGTGGTAATGTCAGAAAGACGCCTAGCTCTGATTGGCTCTGATTGAAGGATAGTGGATAGACCTCAAAACAAGCTGCCTTTAGGTCTACCCACTATCCCTCAGTCATAGCCAATCAGAGCTCGGCGTTCTGACGTCGCCACAACCTCCGCAAAAGAAGCAGACGAACTTGCGCTCCGCATTCATTTGTACCCTGACATCCGCCGCAGTCGACAACGTTATCTCGAAGGGATCATGTTTCTGCTTAAAGTTTCCAATTTTTATTTCTGTTTTTTCTTTTTTTTTTCTAATTTGCAGTTGTTTGTAACCCTATATTCTGAAAATTAAGGAACGGAGGGCGCGGAGAGTCCCGAACTTATTATTATCGCTCTGCAGCTAATGAGATTGTTTCAGAACTAAGCAATCGGATCTGAAACACACACCAACGAAGACACGCACCCCACATTTTGTGCGAAACCGTGTATCTCAGTCGTAGGTCTTTTTATTTAAACCACTTTCCGACGAAACCAAGCTGTAGACATGAATGTGACCTTTAATAGCCCTCCCTCATACATATACGCAAAGTGTTTTTTCTTATTTTAAAATTTGTTTATTGCACAATTTGTTTTTAGAGAATTCCGTTAAAGGTACGCAAATGCGATCTGTGCAGGTGAGCTATTCAGACAGGCGGACACTGAATGAGTGAATGATCACCATGATAAGTTGTATACTTCACTGACGTCTGCTAATTATTTTTATTTATAATAGATGATGCAGATGTTTTTGAAACTGCAGATACTGTGACGGCGAAGGAGACACTGGGTACCCTCTCGTCATGGGGATAGTTGTGCCACAGCGTGGACGCGTCTTTTTCCATCCAAGACGATGCTCGCCCAGCCGAACGCTCCTTGGAAAGTTACCTACGTCGCAGGGAAAAGCAAGACAACTTCCCGATGCAGTCTGGTGCGGATCAAGATTATAGCACTGCGCGATACACGATATAATAAAGAGCCCAGACTGGTACTGCGCTGGCAAGATTTCCCAACTACGGCGGAGGCACCAGACGACCAAGGCTGAATGGCTTCCCGCTGTCCAAACAAACATACACACAAAACAATAGATTCAATCCCCACCCCTGCCCGTTTCGATCTTGAGCAGAGTACCGGCGTGCGGTCGTGTTGTACTATATACAGGGTGTCACAAAAGAAAATTTACAGGGTTCTTTCTACCGCAAAAATAAACTATGCAACGCCGAACGCGCATTCTCCGCCCAAAGGTAGCGCTAGAGGTCACAACCAGATGCCAAAGTTTCAGTCGATCCGATACCTCATTCAAAAGTTATAAGTGATTTTCTGAAAATTTCAATGGAAAAATGGCGGCCGACGGAGTTTTCGAATACAGGGGGCTCTATGGCACCAGAAATTAAAAACGGGCAAAAATGGGTTCCATTTTCCCATTGAAATTTTCAGAAAACCACTTTTAACATTTGAATGAGGTAACGGATCGGGCTGAAACTTTAGCATCTGGTTGTGACCTCTAGCGCTATCTTTGGGCGGAGAATGAGCATTCTGCGATGCCTATACTCTATTTCCCCTTATGATGTACCGCAGGAAAGGCTACGAGCACGAGCTCCTTGCTCTAGGGCACATCTCGGCGGCACAAGCTCTCGTGCATTAAGGGCAGCTGCCAACGCTATGAGCTCGCGCTTCTAGCCTTCGCTGCGGTACAACATCAGGTGAAACGGAGTATAGTTTATTTTTGCGGTAAAAAAAGCCCTGTAAATTTTTTTTGGGGACACCCTGTATACTGCTTGATGCACGCTAGAGGCCCCGGCAGCGGTTGCCCTGCAACGACTAAATTCTTCCCCTACAGCTGAGACACCAGACGCCCATTGAGGCTAACTTCCGGCTGTATAAACATACACCACAACAATATTATTGATCAATACAATATATAGTTTTAGAACAGGGGGTCCGCAGCTTTGAGTCCGCCAAACAACTGACGTCGCACCACGCATGCACAGGCGTTCTGCGCATGGGCAGTGCGACGCTCCAAGCTTTTTCAGGTATACCCAATGCGTGGGGGCCCCCTGTTCTAAACCTCCCTAGTTTTGTACTTATGGGTGGCGCGTTTCTCCGAGCTCCGAAGTGGACGATGCTGAAGATGGCGGCGCGGCACGAGCGTCCGTGCACGTCCTCGGTGTTGGCAGGCCGAACCAGGAAGGGGTCCCGGCAGGACGAGGAGTCTGCAGCGGCGCGTACGATCCAGCCGCCGGGCACACCAGCAGCATGGCAAAGGTCTGCTTGCTGCTGGCCACGCTCCACATGCTCTGCCTGCTCGGAGTGTCGTCGGAGCTGAGTGACTTCGTCACCAAGTACGAGAGGGTCCGCATGCACTCCTTCACGGTGCCCGCCACCAAGGGCGTCGACTCGATGAGCGTCAAGCAGGAATCCCAGGGCGGGTACAGGGTGTCCTTCGAGGCGTACGGCCAGAAGTTCAACCTCTCCCTCGCCGAGGACCCGAGGCACATGAACCGGATCCCGGTGTACGTACACAACAACAGCGGCGTCTCGCGGGTCTCGTATGACTCCGACTACACCATCTACATCGGCAGGCTGGAGGACAACCCCAGGTCCGAGGTCATGGGCTACTTCCGCGACGGCATCTTCGACGGGGTCATCCGGACCGAGAGCAACGTGTACTTTGTCGAGCCGGCCGACAACTTTTTCCTTGAGAAGCAGAACTACGACGCCGTCGTCTACTCCGGCATGGAGGTCATGGCGCCCGACTGCATCACCATGGACGGCGGCGTGAGGGCCTGCTTCCAGAACAAGACGCACGCGTACGGACCCTCCAAGATGCTCCAGCGGCTGCCCGCCGAGGACGTGCTCACGCGGATGAGCGCGCAAAGGGTCAAGGAGTTCGGCAAGGGGTCCAGCCTGAGGGTGTGCGGCATCGAGCTCCTGGCGGACCACTCGTTCTACCGGTCCCGCAACCGCAACATCAACCTGGTAGTCCAGGAGATGATTCTGCACCTGCACTACGCCGACCTGGTCTTTCGCAACACTGACTTCAACCTGCCGTTCCGGATCGGTCTCATTCCAGAAAAAGTTGGTGTCATTTGTAATATGTCTCAATATGAGGAATTGTTCTGAGTAGAATGCACATTTTCCCTTGTAATCTGATGCGTCTCAGGTGGTCTACTTTAGTCACTATTTTTTTTTTATTATTGGCTGGTTGAGTCTGTTGCTGTTGAGTGCGAGCTTATGATGAACTTCCACAACGCTTTCGCAACATGCATTCCACACCACTAAGATTCTAGCTCCTATAAGATATGTGAAGGCTTGTTCTGAGCATGCACTGTGAACGCTGCACTCAAATATGGTGCCTATTGAATACTAAGTGAATACCACATATAAGGTTAGAAATAAATAAAGGGTGCTCCTGGATTGAAAGAAAAATAAAAGGAAACGCAATTGAGCGCACCCGTAAATAGTCCACATAGAGATCTGCACTCACCATAAAAGTTTTGAGTTAGTGAGTGCATTTTGGATATGTTATTTGTTAACTCCAGGGCGTCCCTTCGTTACTGCCGTCACTGGCTGCAAAACTCTCCTTGCTGCAGAATGTAGCATCGAAAATAGGCCGCAACTACGCGTACTTTGGAAGCTCAGAGCACGATCTTCACAGCCCAGCACGTGCGGGCATGTTCGTCGCTTGGGGAGACGAGCAAATTACGCTCCATGCGCACGAACGCAGCCATGGCACTGGCCAGAAGCCCGTACATTGCGACTCCAGCAAAACGGATGGCACCCAGAGGGAAAACACTGAACGGGCATGAACATTTCCTTTCGCGAATTTTGCTCGTCTTTTGTGGCTTCCGTGATCGAATGTTGCATGTCGGCGGCTGGCGCGATAACCGCCGAAGTAAAGAAAGGGAACTTATGTTGGTTGTTTCCAAAGCAACGACAACAGCAGAAATGACGGGGAAGCAGGGAAAAACATGACTCATAATTCCGGAAGAAATCAGGCGCGCCTAAAGTTGCTTCTCATGTTGTGTAGGAGGGCCGGGCGGAGAGTTGTCGCGGTGAGTCGTATCTGCGTGTCCCCCAGGTCATTAGGAACGCAACCTACGGAACCGGGTGAAATAGACAGATAGTTTTAGTACATCGTACGTCGGCGGAAAGCGAGTCCAGCGGGCGCGTGGTCAATCCACGATTCGAAGCGACGGCACGAGCTCCCGCTAGCAAAGCGTGCTCTAGAACACGGTCTTCTAAAAATCTCTATTGTGCGTTGATGATGAGCGTGGTAAAGGTTGCCAGGGTCAATCCTTTATATATATATATATATATATAACTGGGAAGAAAAAAACCCTCGGTGAAAACAGCAACAACGGACGATTTAATCTTCGACGTTTCGGCCGGAGTCCGGCCTTCGTCAGGAAGAACTTTTACAGATGAACGCGGGTGGTATTTATACATTGCTACGGTCGAGTCCAAGTTTCAAAAACGGCGGGATGACGGTTGGAGTTCCAGATGGGCAAGCGTTTATACAATGCTACGGTCGGGTCCAAATTTCGGCGGGATGACGGTTGGAGCTTTGGTGAGAGGGAAGCGTAGGGCAGTTTGTATCCGGGTGAAGGAGCTTGACGGTCGGGGCCAAGTTTCAAGGACGGTGGGATGACGGTTGTAGCTTCTTGAGAGGGGGCGCAGGGTGACTTGTTCCCAAGCGGGCAGGGGTGACCTGAATGATAGCGTACAATAGACGACAGTTAACGCGCAAACTAAAGTGCTGTCTCAAAAAAAAAAAAAAAAAAAAAAAAAGTTTTATACCCACGCCTTCGGCCTCCCGCCACCATGCCCGTTATATATATATATATATATATATATATATATATATATATATATATATATATATATATATATATATATATCGGATTACTAACATGGAGCAGGATATTAGAGCTATGAAAAGCGCATCAGCTCTGCTACAATCGCCTAACAGCCCGCTAATCCGCATCCTATCGAAACTTTTCAAATAGAAAGTTAGGTGTGACGATGCCGAAAACCGTATTCGTCGATCTAACTGACTTTTCTTTGGATTACCGGATCCTCAGAGAGTAACGTGGCCAAAATCCGAAGAAAGCGTCATTGACTTCTGTTTATAAAATCTGGGCGTCACCCTTGCCCCTACCAATCTTGAAAGATCTCATCGCTTAGGCCGTTTCACAGAAAAAAAAAAAAGCGTCCAATCATTCTAAAGTTACTACGTCATAAAGGCAAGGAATCTATTTTGGCGGCCGGTTCCAAACTGAAAAAAATACTACTTTCGCCGTCCGAGAGGATTATACGAAATTATTCCGCCTAGCGCGCGGAAAGTTGTTTTGATTCGCAGAGTAGCAAATATCGCCCTTCAAAATTCGACTTAATAAGCTCCTAACTACTGACAAGCGCTACATTTACGATCCGACTGATGACTGGGTGAAAGTCTCTTTGAGGCATAGCTAGAACGCAGTCTTGGGTAGTAACGCGTTACTGTAACTTTGTTACTTTTTTGGTAACTTGTAACTGTAACGAGTTACTTTTTAAAAGTGTAAGTTGTAACTGTAGTTCATATACTTTTTCTCAGGTAGCGATGAAAGTAACGACGTTACTTTTGTCGTTACTTTCCAGTTTTTTTATGAATAATATATCATTGCACGAGCACAATCTAGCTATTCCTCGCACTTTCCAAATTGCCTGTTCCGACATTTTGAGTGTCAAGTTGGCCTTTCACAAACTTGGGAATACGTTCTTTCTCGCGAGTCACGACCTGAATATAGCCACGTGTAGATGTGATGAAAAAATACCTAGTTATCTTTACGCACGCGCTTGTACTTTGTGACTGAACACTTACATCTTAGTATCTTAAAGCACTGTCTATGTTGCGGTTGCTCTTTTTTCTGCGCAAACGCTTTTTAGTCGGGTGAACCAACCGTGAAACAATACACATATAGGGCACTGCGAATGATCAGATAAAATTAGCGCAAACGACAAGAGAAGAGAAAGGTAGGACAGGACAGAGCGCTACTCACAACTGACGTTTTAATAGAAAAAGACAATAAGGAAGTGAAGCATTATTAACAATAAAAGGAAGAGGAAAACCCATCAAAAATACGACCGCGCCCTAGGTTGTCTTGATAAAAGAAGAAGAAAAACACCAAAATCGTGACTACCTTTGGTTGCTGTACTAAAGGAAGAAGAAATAAGAAAAAATCTCAGAAAATAAGCCAGAACATTCAGATGTTGAACACGTCGTCGGACCTAATGTGAGACACAAGATAAAATTCTATCTTAATGTACACTACACACTTCTTGCGGCGTAAGGATCATTACTGGTGGAGTTCAAGATAGTGTAGTTCTTTTGGTGAAAGGGTCACCGAAGGGGCACTGATGCAGGTGTTCCCGCACGCGATGATGGTTTGCGCCTCGAAAAGTTCTCTAGATCGTTTGTCGCCGTAACGTCTCAGCACTTTGGTGTTGTTCAACAAAGGCGAGCAGTGACAGTCTCGTACATGCACGGCGAGGTGTCCTGCTGGTGACGACGTTGGTGCAAGAGCAGGTTCTCTAAGACGTTCATTAACGCATCGCCCTGTCTGCCCCACATAAACTTTCCCGCATGTAAACGGTATCTCATAGATTACACCACAGCTGCAGTCCACGTATTTGTGTCGATGGTTTACTCCACATTGTGGATGTAGTATCTGCGTGTTGTTGATCTTCGGACAGAGCTTCTTCAACTTATCCGGTGCAGATAGCACGACTTCAACATGGAACTTGGAGGCCACCTTCTTTAAGTTATGCGAAATACGGTGAATGTATGGCAAGACTGTTGGTCGGTGTCGTCTGTCCCTTTCTTTGTCTCGTTTACCGCGTGAAGTAAGCAAACACTCAGCGACTTCATACAACAAGGAACTCGGGTATCCAGAAGTCTTGAGTCTTTGCACTTGGGCATTAAAAATATCACTTGCTGAATGTGCACAAGATTTCTTTAGTGCTGCACTCAAGCAACTGGTAACAATACCGCGTTTTATAAGCTTGGAATGGGCTGAGTCAAACTGTAAAAGTCCTTTCTGGGTTGGGGGGGAGTACGTCCAGCATGTATGGTCTTGAGTGAACGTCAGCCTGAGGTCTAAAAATTGCAGGACCGCATTCGCTGGTGTCTCAGAAGTGAAATTGAGGCCCTTTCCTCCTTCCAAGAAGTCTGAACGTATGTTGTTGATTACTTGTGCCTCTTTGTCATTCGGACGACATGTAAGTTGAACCAAGTAGTCATCCACGAATCGAAAAATACGGGAAATTGGTTTGGTAGACGTTCTGTTGGCTATCTCTCTATCACATTGAGACAGGAAAATGTCGCATAAGATAGGAGCTACACATGATCCTATACAAATGCCCTTCTTTTGTATGTAGGTCTTGCCATCAAAAGTGACCAGAGTGGCAGAAAGGTAAAACCTCAGAAGTTCTAAAAAAGATTCAACCGGCATGCCAGATTGGTTTTGAAAAGGAATTGAACCGTTTGCTTCTATGCATTCCCCCACTGCTGTAAACAGCTTATTATGTGGGATTGAATAAAACAAGTCTTCCACTTTCAATCCCACATAATAAGCTGTTTACAGCAGTGGGGGAATGCATAGAAGCAAACGGTTCAATTCGTTTTCAAAACCAATGTGGCATGCCGGTTGAATCGTTTTTAGAACTTCTGAGGTTTTACCTTTCTGCCACTCTGGTCACTTTTGATGGCAAGACCTACATACAAAAGAAGGGCATTTGTATGGAATCATGTGTAGCTCCTATCTTATGCGACATTTTCCTGTCTCAATGTGATAGAGAGATAGCCAACAGAACGTCTACCAAACCAACTTCCCGTACTTTTCGATACGTGGATGACTACTTGGTTCTACTTACATGTTGTCCGGATGACAAAGAGGCACAAGTAATCAACAACATACGTTCAGACTTCTTGGAAGGAGGAAAGGGCCTCAATTTCACTTCTGAGACACCAGCGAATGCGGTCCTGCAATTTTTAGACCTCAGGCTGACGTTCACTCAAGACCATACATGCTGGACGTACTCCCCACGAACCCAGAAAGGACTTTTACAGTTTGACTCAGCCCATTCCAAGCTTATAAAACGCGGTATTGTTACCAGTTGCTTGAGTGCAGCACTAAAGAAATCTTGTGCACATTCAGCAAGTGATAGTTTTAATGCCCAAGTGCAAAGACTCAAGTCTTCTGGATACCCGAGTTCCTTGTTGTATGAAGTCGCTGAGTGTTTGCTTACTTCACGCGGTAAACGAGACAAAGAAAGGGACAGACGACACCGACCAACAGTCCTGCCATACATTCACCGTATTTCGCATAACTTAAAGAAGGTGGCCTCCAAGTTCTGTGTTGAAGTCGTGCTATCTGCACCGGATAAGTTGAAGAAGCTCTGTCCGAAGATCAACAACACGCAGATACTACATGCACAATGTGGAGTAAAACATCGACACAAATACGTGGACTGCAGCTGTGGTGTAATCTATGAGATACCGTTTACATGCGGGAAAGTTTATGTGGGTCAGACAGGGCGATGCGTTAATGAACGTCTTAGAGAACATGCTCTTGCACTAAAGTCGTCACCAGCAGGACACCTCGCCGTGCATGTACGAGACTGTCACTGCTCGCCTTTGTTGAACAACACCAAAGTGCTGAGACGTTACGGCGACAAACGATCTAGAGAACTTTTCGAGGCGCAAACCATCATCGCGTGCGGGAACACCTGCATCAGCGCCCCTTCGGTGGCCCTTTCACCAAAAGAACTACACTATCTTGAACTCTACCAGTAATGATCCTTACGCCGCAAGAAGTGTGTAGTGTACATTAAGATAGAATTTTATCTTGTGTCTCACATTAGGTCCGACGACGTGTTAAACATCTGAATGTTCTGGCTTATTTTCTGAGATTTTTTCTTATTTCTTCTTCCTTTAGTACAGCAACCAAAGGTAGTCACGATTTTGGTGTTTTTCTTCTTCTTTTATCAAGACAACCTAGGGCGCGGTCGTATTTTTGATGGGTTTTCCTCTTCCTTTTATTGTTAATAATGCTTCACTTCCTTATTGTCTTTTCTATTAAAACGTCAGTTGTGAGTAGCGCTCTGTCCTGTCCTACCTTTCTCTTCTCTTGTCGTTTGCGCTAATTTTATCTGATCATGTGTAACCAACTAGCCCAACAGATGTTATTGTGGCACTGCGAATGTTTCGTATTTTTATTAGCGCCACTACTCCGCAATGCGCATGTTTCGTATTTTGATTTGCGCCACTACTCCGGTGAGGTATCAAGAGTCGAGGCAAAATTTACTGCTGTTTGCGCGGGGTTTGCCCGTTGCTCTGGTTGCACGGGGTCTGTTCAGTAAGGGCTGGGACATGTTCGCCATCAAACGAGGGAAACTTTCAGACACTAATTTCGAGAAGCAAATGATGCTAAGTTACAATATAAAGTAAAAAACTTGCTTTTTAATTTTATGGATTAAAACTTGGTAAAGGACGTTTTCTAGTTTTTCCTAAATTTTTCGTGTTATAGAAAAATACCTGAAAAGTAACGTCGTTACTTTTTAAAAGTAACTGTAACGAGTTACTCTTTTGTTGCGGTAACTGTAACGGTAACTTCGCTACTTTTTTTCTGAAAGTAACTGTAACTGTAACGAATTACTTTTTAAAAGTAACTTACCCATGACTGCTAAAACGAAACAATTTCTGACCGGAACCTGTCACCGCCCTGGTGGCGGAACAAGACTAGGAAATTGCATTCTCTTGTTACTTTTAAAAATGTTAAAAAAACGTAAAAACTACATGTAAAAAAAAAAAAAAAAGATATGCAATTTCTTTTCTTTTTTTTTCTTTTTTTGCGATAGCAACTAAGATGTTGGAATATTAGGGGAACTTGGCTAAAACCGGATATTAGTGATGAGGAACTCCTTTATCCGACAATGGACTTTCAGTTTAACGATGCGATCGGCCTAGGCAGCATGATAATGGTGCCCTTGTGGGAATAAGAAGTTTAAATTATCTTCCTTTCATGTCCAGCTGAATTGAGACCTTGAGTTATGTTGAGTTTGTTTGTCTTCGTAAATCAGTAAAACGCTTCTTAAGGTGTGTTATCGACCCCCAAGTAATGACTGTTCGTTTAGTTATAAATTGCATACTGCTTTAAATGAAATCACCAGCCGTTTGCCCAAAACCAATCTTTTATTGTTTGGGGATGTTAACTTCCCAGAAATTAACTGGCAGCTATTAACGTCTACGTCACGTGATTCAGAGCACTTTCTTCACCTATGTAGGATGTTCAATCTCGTTCAAGTAATTGATAGGCCTACCCGCGACGATAATATCCTTGACCCGGTACTTGCCTCATCCCCTGATCTGGTTGATTCTGCTGTGTACAATTGCCCGGTCTTAGCGATCATAAATAATAAATATATCGATACCTTTGCCTGTAACTATTAAGTCGCCCTTCTCAAAGGTTATTTGGGATTTCAACAAAGCCAATTATGTCGGTATTCACGACGAGCTTACTATCTTTTTTTTAATGCCTTTCTCTCCTTTTTTCATGACGGTCTGTATTTCTCGTAAACTTTTCCCGTCACTTTTTCGATACTCTCTAGGCACAGAAACCATCGAGCGAGTTCAATCATATAAATACCTCGGCGTACATTTTTCTACTCATATGTCTTGGACTAACCAGATTGATAATATATCTGCCGAAGCTTCTAAAACTCTTGGTTATATCCGACGCTGCCTGCACTCCGCTCCCCCTGCTCTTCGGCAGCTGGCCTACGAAACCTTTGTACATCCAAAAATACAGAATGCAGCTGCCAACTGGTCTCTTCCTCAAATATACCAAGGTAACTCCTTAGAATCTATTCAAAATCAAGCTGCACGTTTAATCCTAGCTAACTATGATCGTACCGTCAGTGTGTTAGCAATGAAAGCCCCTCTCCGGGATACTCCACTGTCAATACTCGCCACCGACTATCACGGATTTGTCTCTTCCATAAGATTTTTTACTGCCACCTTCAACTCAGACAATCTTTATTCTTAGACTCCCATCGTTCATCTCGACGCCATTTTAACAATCTTGGTGCACGTTGCATCCTCGGTTCCACCGTCACATTAAACAGCTGATTTCTTCCACTTGCCATAATAGATTGGAACGATCTGCCGGACCACATAGTTAACATAAGTGACCCACATCGTTTTAGAAATGCAATGTCATAAATAATAAATATGTAACTTGGATTATTTTTGTGTGCTTTATTTTTCCCCTTTTGTAGTATATTTTTGTATAATGTGCCATACGTATGTGTTTTTCTGTATTGCCCCCCTTCCCCCCCCCCCCCCCCCCATTATCCCGGGGCCTTTAAGGATCATTGAATGAATGAATGAATGAATAAATGAGGTGTAAAGTCACAGATGCATTGCACCTTGGAGGCTTCGCTGGACTACGAAGTAATTTAGTTATTTTCCTTACTAAAAAACGACCATGTCTTTTCATTATTTTCGACATAACCCTGGTTCTGAAGAGAAGTCTAATATTTTTTATATGTTTAACTCGTGTTCTTGAGCGTTACCTACAACTAAACTCATTTACAGAAGAAATCTGTAGTATCTAAACCAACACTGACCATTACGGTGAGCAACCCATACGGTGAAATACGCCATAAAGGAGCGGTCTTATAACAGTCAAAATCAAAGTCAAGTTTGGGGGTTTTACGTGTCAAACCAACTCATCCCAGCGGAGGACTGATTATTAATTTCGACCACCTGGGGTTTATTAATTTCGATTACACGGCGCCTTCTCCGCAATAAGCCTGCGTCCAATTGCGGGCACTTCGGTAGGTATTCAAACCCACCACCTGGGGATCCGCAGGCCGGCGCTTTGTCTCGGAGTAACCGAGACGGCTTTCTATATAGCAGGGCAGATCGGCATCGCTCTCAGAAATATTTGTCAGTAATTTCTTTCTCTTCGAAGGTGACCATCTTCACGGACCCCAGCACGAAGGGCTACCCTCTGGGTCAGGAGGACCTGTCCGCCAAGGACTACCTGGCCAGCTTCTCCTTCTATGTGCAGCGGCACTGCCTCGTGGTCGGCTTCTCCCACCGACCCTTCGAGAGCAATACGCTGGGCATTTCGTGAGTCGAGACACAGCCGACGGTTAACGGTGATCTCCCTCAATGGTGCCTCATGCCCTTTTTGAAGCAGTTTAGAATGACATAAAAGTCAAGGCCAAGAAGTCTTATTCTCGGACATAAAAACTAAATCGAAAATAAATAATTATTAGAAGACTGCTCTTTCGTGTGGGCCCACGCATCCTGGAACGGCTGACCTCCCTTTAGCTTTATTCTTGGCTCGAATGACCTTCTTTGAGACTTCGTAGCAGTTGATATTCAATCACTGCATTAGGTGGATTTAATTATCGCAACATATATATATATATATATATATATATATATATATATATATATATATATATATATATATATATATGTACCCGGAGGACTGCGCATTCTTGTGCTCAAGAAACCTTTGAACAATAAATAAAAATTGGCTTTTAAAGCGACGGCGTCATACCATTACTCCGTGGTTAAAGGAGATCATCGAACCAACGAGTGCTGGCCCTGCTGGGTATAGAAGCGCATTTACAGTCAAGAGACAATATTAGCAATTCAAACAGTTGATGCGCGCTGCTTTTTCTAGAAACAACTGCTTAATTTATGCACCCTAACACGTACCAGATTCGTGGCCAATCCCGACCCGGAAGGCCCCGTGGGCGGCATCTGCGACTGCCGATGCGCTTCATCGACCAGGACACCATCCACAGCTTCAACATCGCGTCGATCACGACGAGCACGTCGAACCGCAAGCGCGTCCCGCATGGCGTCTCGTTCGGCACGGTGACTCACGAGATCGGCCACAGCTTCGGGTCGCCCCACGACCCGGCCGCGGACCCCTCGTGCCACCCGATCGGCAAGTCCGGCTTCTTCATCATGGTCAAGTACTCGGTGGACGGGTCCCTGCCCAACCACCGGGCCTTCTCGCCTTGCTCCGTTCGAGACATGCGCAAGGTCGTTAAGTGAGTGTGACGCCGACTCGGTTTGGAAAACTTCAAAAAAGATGACGGTTCCTTGACGTGTCCTGCACATGCACTGTGACGACAGCCGAGGCGTTTCACTTTCCTGCACACAGATTTCACACTAACCATAACGTCATATGATCTCACAATGGCGCATGACGTTATGGCGCCACGTGACGTAATAGTATCACGTGATACCACGTAATAGTATATATTACGCGATATCACGCAATATCACGTGGCATCACGTAATAGTATCACGTCATAGTGTCGCGTCACAATGCCATGTCGTAATGTTACGTGATGGTGTCGCATCACAGTTTGTCGTGACGTCATGGTGTCCCGTGACGTCACATCTGATGTT
>JABSTQ010001478.1:0-84992 GCA_013358835.2 Ixodes persulcatus | reverse complement strand
CCGCCCCGAAAACGACGTTTCTGCAAGAGTGTCGAATAACCTCAACGTAATCATCGACGGCCACGACGCGACAGCACTCGTCGACACCGGAGCAGACTACTCCGTTTTGAGTGGGAGACTCTCTCGCCGCCTTCGGAAAGTTACGACGTCGTGGGACGGACCGCAGATACGAACCGCCGGCGGACATCTCATCACACCTGTCGGCAGGTGCACTGCGCGCGTTGAGATCCACGGCGAAACCTGCCCTGTGAAGTTCGTCATTCTGCAAGACTGTTCGAGGGACGTCATTCTCGGAATGGACTTCTTGTGCGAATACGGCGCCATCATCGACCTTGCGGAGAATAAGTTGACGCTTCGGAAGCCTGTCCCATCGGCAGAAAATCCCAAAGCAACGTTAGCTACAGTCCGAGTCCTTGCCAGCCATGTAAACCTGCCGCCGCTGTCGAGTGTCTTTGTACCCGTCGGGACCGAAGAAGCCACCTGCGGTGTAGCACTGTTGGAAGGAAGCGTCCAACTTCTCGTTGGACGAGGAATTGGCATTGCGAGAGGCGTAATCGAGATCCAGGACGGGTGTACCGTAGCCCTTGTCACCAACTTCCGGCAAGAGTCGCAGCACCTTACAAAGGGTACAGCTGTGGGCTTCGTCGAGGAAATTCCGGACTCAGCCGCGATCGCCGTGATTTCAGAAGACGCTTCTCCGGCGCAGCACAAGAGAACCACGCCGTCAGAGCTCGACATCGACCCGTCCCTCCCAGCCCCACAACGACGGCAACTCAGTGACCTTCTCGCCGAGTTCAGTGAGTGCTTCTCCACGTCGTCGAAGGTGCGCCAAACGACGGTTGCGAAACATCGAATAATCACTGATGACGACGCTCTCCCTGTGCATCGACCACCGTACCGAGTCTCCGTGAAAGAAAGGGAAGTTATCCAGAAGCAAGTTCAGGAAATGCTTGATGACGACATTGTCCAGCCCTCAAACAGTCCGTGGGCTTCCCCAGTAGTCCTAGTGAAGAAAAAAGACGGAACCCTGGGGTTCTGCGTGGACTACCGCCGGCTGAATGCAGTAACAAAGAAGGACGTCTACCCGCTGCCCCGCATCGACGACACCCTGGACCGGCTGCGCCACGCCCGATACTTTTCGTCGATGGACTTGAAGAGCGGGTACTGGCAGATTGAGGTCGACGAACGAGATCGTGAGAAGACGGCCTTCGTCACACCGGACGGACTGTATGAATTTAAAGTGATGCCGTTCGGGCTGTGCACAGCGCCGGCAACCTTCCAGCGCGTTATGGACACCGTCCTTTCCGGCTTGAAATGGCAGAGCTGTCTTGTCTACCTCGACGACGTGGTCGTGTTCGCAACCGAATTCGACGAGCACCTCAGACGACTGCGAGCCGTGCTACGGGCCTTCAAATCTGCTGGGCTGACACTCAAGCCTTCGAAGTGCCGGTTCGCCTATGGAGAGCTCAAATTCCTGGGCCACGTCGTGAGTGCTCAGGCTGTAAGCCCTGATCCTGCAAAGACGTCCGCTGTTGCCGAATTCCCCAAGCCATCGGACAAGAAGGCCGTCCGTAGATTCCTTGGGCTGTGCGCCTACTACAGGCGTTTCGTGCGTGACTTTGCACAGATTTCTTCACCGCTGACGAATCTGACGAAGGACGACGTGCAGTTCCAGTGGGGAGAAGAGCAAGAACAAGCGTTCGACGAACTCAAGCGAAGGCTGCAGTCGCCCTCTATCCTCGGACATTTTGATCAGTCGGCGGAGACAGAAATACACACGGACGCCAGCAATACCGGTCTCGGTGCGGTGCTCGTTCAGCGACAAGAAGGGGCAGAGAGAGTAATTGCTTACGCAAGCCGGGCGCTGTCTTAGGCAGAACAAAATTATTCAACGACCGACAAAGAATGCCTTGCTGTCATCTGGGCGATCACCAAGTTCCGTCCGTACTTGTACGGTATCCCGTTCCGCGTGGTCACAGACCACCACGCCCTCTGCTGGCTCGCAAACCTCAAGGACCCGTCAGGACGCCTTGCTCGCTGGAGTCTGCGACTGCAAGAATTCGACGTAACCATTGTGCACAAGTCTGGCCGCAAGCATAATGACGCCGACTGCTTGTCTAGGGCCCCAGTCGAATCTCCACCTGACAGCACCGACGACGATGATGACGCTCGTTTTCTCGGAGCAGTTACAGATACCGACATGGGAGCACTTCAACGAGACGACCCGGAGCTGCGCGCCGTGATCGACCACCTCGAAGGTCAAGGAAGTTCCGTTCCGCAAGTCCTGGCCCGAGACTTGTCAAGCTTCGTTCTGCGGGGAGGTGTGCTCTTCAAGAAGAACTTCGGAACCAGCAACCCTGCCTGGCTGCTGGTTGTGCATGCCTACCAGCCTGCGAGAAGAAATCCTTCAAGCATGCCACGACGACCCGACGGCTGGACACCTTGGCTACAGCAGGACGCTTGCCCGGATTCGTGACAAGTACTACTGGCCAAGACTCCCAAAAACCGTCCATCTGTATACACGGTCGTGCCATGAGTGCCAACGACGTAAGAAGCCTCCGACAAAGCCAGCAGGACTCTTGCAGCCGATATCTGCCCCGACTACGCCCTTCCAGCAGGTTGGAATGGATTTGCTCGGGCCGTTCCCAATATCGACGCAAGGGAACCGGTGGATTATCGTCGCGACCGATTATCTTACACGATACGCCGAGACGAAAGCCCTTCCATCGGGAACAGCGGTGGAAGTCGCCAAGTTTTTCGTCGAGTCCATTCTCCTTCGACACGGCGCACCTGACGTGCTGATCACAGATCGAGGGTCATCTTTCCTGGCACAGCTGACTCGAGAGGTACTTCGGCTCAGTCACACCAGCCATCGACGAACCACTGCTTATCACCCGCAGACCAACGGGCTAACAGAGCGGCTCAATAAGACCATCGCCGACATGATCTCCATGTACGTCGACGTGGAGCATAAGACGTGGGACGAGGTGTTGCCGTACGTTACATTTGCGTACAACACAGCGGTACAAGAAACCACAGGAATGACGCCGTTCCAACTGGTGCATGGCCGGACGGTTACGACAATGCTGGACGCCATGCTGCCTCGTGCCAACCGACGATGGCAACGACGACGCTCAACTGATCTCTCAACGCGCGGAGGAAGCTCGTCAACTGGCAAGAATCAAGATTCAAAACCAACAGCGACTCGACGCACGCCGGTATAACCTTCGTCGCAGGGACGTTCATTTCCAACCCGGGGACCGGGTATGGGTGTGGACACCGATTCGGCGCCGCGGTCTCAGCGAGAAGCTTCTCAAGCGCTATTTCGGACCGTACAAAATCATCCGACGCCTCGGCGATCTGAACTACGAAGTTCTACCCGACGGAACGCGCCCATCTGCAAGACGCCAGCCACGACCCGAGGTGGTGCACGTCGTCCGGCTCAAGCCGTATTACGAACGATAGAACTTTGGACTCTCGTCAAAGAGTGAACTGGGAACTGTGAAGTGTGGCTCGCGACTCTGCTATCTTTTTGTTGTGTATTTGTGTTTTACCTTTGTGGTGCATCGGGACGATGCACTTTTTTTTTTTTTTTTTTTTTTTTTTTTAAAGGGGGGAATAATGCCGCGAGCGCAGCTAACTAAGTAGGCAGCGCGCTTGTGGCCTAACGGTTATCGCGCGTGCCTTCCACGCAGAAAGCCCAGGGTTCGATCCCTGGCAGCGCCGCGTCTTTTATTTATTCTTCCAATTTAGATTTCTGGTAATTTCGAGAACCGTGTTGCTCGTTCTAGGTTAGAATGTTCTGCGCGCCGAATGTTCCAGAAGCCCACGCGTGCACAAAAGGGGCTCCGCGTAACCAACCGGACTCAGTTTTCGCCCCAGCGTTCGACTCTGCTGTCACGCCGACCTCGACGCCCGCGACGCACTGTTCTCTTCTGCTGTTATAGTTTTTCCTTTTGTTTCTGGGCACAAGTTCGCCCCATTAAACGTTTAGTTTCTTCAGTTATTTTCGCCTCATCAATTGTCATTCGTGACAATATGAGTACAACTTGTTAACAGGTTCTTACACGTTCGAGCATTACCACCATGACGCAACGGGAAGTTGGAACACCTGGTAATAAAATGGATTCGATTCGGTTCTCGTATCGCAGATGCGATTCCGGATAGATCATATTAGATTAGACTGTATAGTGGAGTGGAGCGGAGTAGACTCTCAGAGTGTTCACAAAAATTAACAATGGATCTAGTGGCAAACCAAAATGGTGGCACTGGTATGATTCGTGAACCTCTACCTGGAGCACAAGTTGCAAGCACGAGTTCGTGAGTCAAAATGTCACCGGAGTCCAAACGCTCCTACGCCTCAATTCGCGCTCAAGTCAAAGACTTTTTTTTTAACGAGTGTTGAAGCATCACAAAGTTGTGTGTTGTACGCTAAACATTCCTTCTGAAAAACACTGAAGATAAAAAATAAAAAAACACCCTCAAAATATATAAAAATTTTCCGAGGACACCTAAGCACTTCTTATGAGTTGTGAATACGAAAGCATGAATGTCGTTCTTCCGCTCCCTTAGTTCGTCCGCGGCGTACTTGTGTAAACGGCCACGTTTCGCTACTGCCGAAGTAGCGGCCGACGGCCGAGCTCGCGTTCCCGTGAAGTGGCCGCGCCGCGCTGAGCTCGGCCGCGCAACCTCTCCGGAGTTTGCCCGTGCGGGTTTTGCGGCCAGGCCCGCACTTCTTACCGGAGACCGGGCCGCTGCGTGTGTTGCGCCACCATGGAGAGGGCTTCTCTGGTGGCGTTCCTTGGAACTACGCCGCGCGAAAGCCAATGGGAGCCTCGGTCATTGAAAGTATGACGCGCGCCAGCCAATGGGAACATATATCCATCAGATTTCTGCTACAGACGACAGGCTTCGCTTCATTGGGCGCGTTCAGTAGCGGCTCCGGGAGTCGAGGAGCTCGCGCTCCTTCCACTAGACGGAAAAAAAAAAAAAAACGACTTCCGGTGCACGTTACTTCGAGGTGAAAGAGTCGCGCTCTCGTGCACCGAGTCTTGAGACGATGCGCGAGGAGTGAAGAGAGTGCGGTATGACGTATTTACGAATTGGTGACGAAGTTTCGGTGCTAAAAGAGAAAAAAAAATTGACCGCATCTCCACGTGGTGAATGATGTTGATTGGGGCGAAGCTCAGGGGGGCTATGTTGCGCTTTTTGGACTCCCAGGAGACTAGGGAGAAGGAAGTGACGTCAACAACGCAGCAAATGCAGATTGGATGTTGATTTTGTTTTCTTCTGTCAACATACAATCTGCGTTTGCTCTAGTCGTTGACGTCACTTCCTTCTTCCAAGTCTCCTGGGAGTCCAAAAAGCGCAACATAGCACCCCTGGTGGTGCTTGTCTGCGTAGACGCTGAGCCGCAGCATGCCGAGCCTTTCGTTCGTTTTCATTCATGTCAGAAAAAGAATGTGTGGTATGGAACGTGGTCATATACGCATTTGAGCATTTGACCGCAGCGCCCTCTCGTCTATAAACGTTGAGCCAATGTATGCAAAGTTTAACGCGATTACGCATTTGACCGCAGCACCCTCTCCTGTATAGACGTTAAGTGGCTACATGCAACGTTTCATCCATGACATCCCCAGCTCTTGAGTTACTACCACACCTCAGAGCCCCCTACTCGTCCCGCAGTCCTGGCCGAGTGGTTAAGGCGATGGACTAGAAATCCATTGGGGTCTCCCCACACAGGTTCGAATCCTGTCGACTGCGCAAACATTTTTTTTTTCATCAATTTTTTCTCTTTTCTTTTCTTTTTTTTTATCTTCACTCATCATCATCATCGTCATCATCATCATCACTTCATCATCATCATGAGAGCCCCGGAGGACGCCGGACGGACGGACGAATGGATGGACGGGCGGACGCCCCTAAAAAATGGCGGGAGAAGCTGAGTCGGCTGCGGCGTGGGTCTGTGGTTTGCTCGCTTGTGTGAATGAAAAGCGCTCAAGCTAGGACGAATAACGCGTTCGAATATCGTTTCCAGCTCGGGCTCTCTTTGGAAAATGCCTTGGAGCGTATTTCGTTTGTTTTGGACATGCTAATAAACCACGTAAACGTTCATTTGACGCTGTGTCTTGATCGTCGTTGCACGGAAACTCGGTGATTATTGAGGATAGTCCTGTCCGTGCTAGACAGAGCGAGACAGGGTGTGAACGTGACTTGGGTGCGCGGTTGGGCACTTACGCAGAACATGATCCCGATTAATGTTTTGTTTCCGTAGCTAAATCGGGGTGTATGCGAGTATGAGACGTTGGCTGACGCTCGCTTCAGCCGACAAAACCTTGACCGCCAAGCGCGGCCGATTTCCCGTGTGTATATATGAATACATTTTATAGGAAGTTCTTAAAGAAGTGCAGAACAAACGTATGGCCGTATAAGAGTATCTTCACCGGCGGCGTAGATTCACCTATTTCCATATTTCCCGTGTGTTGACGTTTTTGTCGGTTGTTATAACAGTAGCAGCCTTTGAACCACCCTGCGAAGGTCCCATTCACTTTGGATTGCTTCGAGAAGCAGCGATGATGGGCAGTCACTCGCGTTTCTCTTACGGCCTTGTCCTGACTTCTTCAATACGTGCGTCAAATAAAAGCGATCGTGCTCGGCGTCGTCTGCTTCCATTTTGTTCGGGGAGACCGTCTGCAACAGGGGAGGAAGCGGAAGCTGCGTAGGAGCAGCTGAAGAGCCGCGCTTTTTTTCAGGCGCTCGGGGAACTCCGACTCCAGTTACTCCATTCGGAGCTGAGGTAGCTTCTACTGAACGCGCCCATTGGGACAGGGGAAAGTGCTGTTTGGCGCGGCTTCAAAAGCTGATGACGCCGATTCGCTCCATAGGACAGTTAATGCTTTCGCATTAATAATGCGTAATAATAACACTCCCTAATGACGTGCAATGCTCCACTTCGCCTTGCGAGGTACCGCAAAGTTGTCTTTACAAGCTACCGGAGCCCGTTCTGAAACCTCCGATAACGATACTCCATAACGATACGATGCACGCGCAAAGACAACGGCGGAGTATCGGTTTTCGTTATCGGAGGTATCAGCACGATCCACTAAAACTCCCTAATAGGGAGTTTTAGTAGACCGTTCTGATATCCTACGATGACGATAACCGATAACGATACGATGCACGCGCAAAGGCGTCGTCGGAGTATCGGGTATCATTATAGGGAGGTATCAGAACGGTCTACTAAAACTCCCTGGTATTAATTTCCTAAAAAAAAACTTTATGTAAATAAAAACAAAACATAAAAAAATAAAAAAAATATAATTTTAAAACGTGCATTCTTAGCTTGCAAGATTTTTCTAACGTAGCTTATTTAAATACATGTTACACTGGTTCTTTTTCAAAGATATGCTATCGCGTTTATAATCAATATAAGCAAGCTATTTTTGAGATAACAACAATATTAATAGGAAATATCAGTTAGGTCACATGACCGAGTGTGTCAAATCTTGTCGAATATCGTCAGAGACACAGCTGCATTGACAGAAGTCATTTATATTCAAAGTGCTTATAAACTTGTAAGTTTATTGAGCATAATACTGTCTATTCAAAAAAAAAAAAGAAAAAAAAAAAAAAAAAAAACAGAAGAAGGGCAAACATGCGATTCCCGACAGGCAAGAAATGAGTAAGTTTCTGCCTTGAGCGCTACTAAGTTGCGTACCTTTCGACAAAAAAAAAAATCTACCGGGTTTGCCGTTTGCATTTCTTTTTTTCTTCATTTCAGAAATGCCTTTAAGCAGTTTTTCTTTTTTTTTTTTCCGACGAAATTAAAAATGGGGTTCTCTTTGCATGCCGAATTTGAAATCAAATCACCCACTATAGCGGGTGATTTCATTGTTTCCTAAACTTTCCGCTCGTCCTGACGTCTCGCACAGAGATCGTTTTTATAGTATATTGTATATAATGCCAAACGCGCCATCATTACTTGCCTGGTTTGTTCGAAGAAAATTCAAATCAATCATCGTTTGCAATGGAACTTTCTTGCACTTTAATGCTTGCTTCGATACTGAGTGAGCCGGCAATAGAGCGGTCATTTATTGCGAAGGAGCCAGGAAAGTACTGTTGTCAAACTAAGTCTTAAAAAAAAAAAAATGTAAAAACGCGACCTCTGTGCAAAGTTCCACCGCAAACACACACACAAAAAAAAGTGCTTTAAGAAAAATATACTTCTAAATTTATATACTGCGGCGATGCAACACACGGTAAAAAAAAAAAAAAAAAAAAAAAAAAAAAAACTAACTTTTATTGTTGAGTCCAGCCGAGAACAAGCTCGTCCAAGGCCGGGGAACACGTCATGCATCCACCTCCGTATCGCTCTAAACCACATAAACAGCCCTCAAAAGGATATACTGCCGTAGAAATCCTGATGCTTGATACAAGTTGTTGCAGGACAAAACAATCAAGAAGCGGCAGATTCCGCAGTGTAGGCCAAACGAAAACAGTGTTCTTACCTAAGTGTCCCAACCGACCGTGAATGACTGCACAGTGGCCACAGTATATAGATGCCATGGGCGGGAAGTCATTTCCTGAGCTGTCACTGCATTGCTGCGCACCACTATACGCGTAAAACTTTTTTTGCAGTCACTAGTCGTTCTTCTTGCACCGGACGCGCGACACACCAGTGACACCACACACGTCAGCTGAAGTAAATGATGGACGGAAGATTTGCGTGTCAGCATCGTCAAGAACTTCGAGATTTTGAACTCTTCCGGAACCGCCGTCGACCACTGCCTGAAAGCGCGCAAAATGAGTCTCCAAGTCCCGCGTCCTTGATACCATCCATTCGGATATATAATTAAGCGTGACGAGGAAAGGAGGCGCGTGCGCGTGGTCGCTAGAATCTAAGCGTGAATTTTACGATCGTCACGCTTAGGTTGTTGACCACGCCTGAAAAGCAAAGCCGACCGCCCTTTCTCAAATCGCCCGCATGCTTTAAAAAAAAAAAAAATCACTTTTTTTTATTACGTGGTGCCGGAATATCATTAAAGTTTCAAGAATGTGCGTTTCACGATTAAAACTGGTGGTTAGCGTGATGTTAAGCGTGAGAGTTTTTAGAAGATGTAGGCAGGCAGTTTTTGTATGAGCATCTGCTGTGACACAAGAAAAACGCCTCAGACAGGGTTTGCAGACTATCACGGCTTTAGGTTGCCGACTGCCTTCTCCTCCATCTGCGATCGTCGGCCCGAATGGCGCCCCTTAGCTCCGAAGCAAATCGTCGATCTCCTTTGTGGCGAATGAACGACGCGGGCGGAAGTGAGCGGCGCCGGCGCACAGAACGCTGTCGTGGTGTGGGGCAAGCGATGTTCATCGCAGACTGCGGAGCAGACAACCGCGACAATGGCGACCGACCCCCGCCTCGCGGCGGCAGTCGTGTCGGGGAAGACGCCCTAATAGAGTCGTTCCATATACACGGAGATACCGTCCCCCCGACTTTATGACTCGCTCGCCGATTGGACGATGCGATGAATCGGTTGTCCAACGTCTCGCCATTTCCGCAGTCCACTCGCGAACAAACTGCCTAGAAAGAAGTAACAATGCGCGCGGAGCAGAGGGTTTCAATATTTCTTTTTATCGTTTTTTTTTTCAAAGTGATGATAGACTTTTTGCTAAAGCTTTTTATTTCTTGCAAAATCGAAGCGAGGCTAGCGGCGTAGTGCCGCGCAAAGCATCTTGGGTACCTTTTGGCCACCGTTTTACTATTGATTTCCTAACCTCAATGCACGACATCCCGTCAAGAGCAAATACAGTGCGTGCATTTTCGAATATGTGACTTATTTTAAATTTCCGGTGTTGCCTACCAATACGGATAGAATGCTGACTGCACGTTTTTCGGGGGCTCTTGACGTACCAGAGTTTGTGCGCGGGTAAAGAAAAAATAACAAGAAGTGTGCTGGACCGATCATCATGTGACTCAGGAACGTCAGGTACATTCTGCAGGCCACCAGGAAGGTATGGAACGCGGCAGGCCTTACCCCTACTCCTCGCCAAGTCAATGCGGGTCGTTACGACCGCTGGAGGTCTGTGTTTCAACGGGGGCTCTCACGAAGATGGATGGGTGCAATACAAACGAGTGCTGACTTAATTTTCATGCAGTGTTGAGATGCACTACTTCGTCAACCGGGCAACCGAAATTGAAACCATATGCCACTCCTCTCCATGACCAAAGAACTCCCATAATGCAACACGTGCAGTGTTTCATGCAGGGATTCTTGGAAGCGCAGTCTAGTGCAGAGGTGGCCAAAGTAACATGGGGTTAGAGCCACAGACAAAACTTCAAATGTTCAAAAAGCCGCAGGACAAAAAAAAAAAGGGGGGGGGGGGGGGGGAGGGGGGAGTATATTTTTAACGAGAAACGATATGGAGGGAACAGTCCTATCCAAAGGAGACAAGAATAATTGTCGACTACAACAAATAACAACATGCAGGCAGCAGAACGTTAAATTTCTTCAACCGCTAAGCAAAAGTGAATGCGTGGTTCGCTAGCCAGCCACTGCCCCTGACGCCCGTTATGCTCATACAGTTGGAAATTTTTTGAAGAATAGTACAGGAAACAGGGTCACTGGACATATCTATGTGTCAAAAAGCAGTCTAGCTCTATGTACGTAGTGTAGTACATGGCTGCCAAGACTGAGCTTTCGTCGCCGTCGGCGTAACCGCTATATTCGGAAATGCCCCCCGTGCCCTACTCGTCCTCTCTGGCCTACCCTCAAACAAGAACCAAAAAAGAAATACAAATATCAATATATATATAGGGTGTTTGAAATTACGAGGCTGGATCTAAAATGGATCATAAAAGTTGGCGCCTGCACCTAGCAATGTTAACTTTTCCTCGAAAGTATATTTCACAGGTCGGTTTTATCTTGTAAAATTACAAAGCGTAGCTCCCTTTCTGTAAAAAAAAAAAAATTGTGCCAAAAACTTACCAGGGTCAATGGTGGACGGCGACGCAGACAACCGAGTCGAGTGACGGGGCGCGTTTGGGTCACGTATTAATAGATGGCGCTACCTCCTTATCGAGACTAGAGTTCCTGTATAGGCTCCCTACGGGAGCCAGAGTTGCGCGTTCATGCATGGCATGTGGATTCAGCTCCTCACGTGACTGAATTCGGCGAATAGCAGCGCCACGCGTTCGCGCTCTCAAAAGCCGGGGAACGTACGCCGGGCGCGTGCAACGTCTACTTTGCTGCACGACACTTGATACGGCTCCTCACGTGATCGGATCTCGGCGAATAGCGGCGAGGGCGGCACGCGGCACGTGGAATCAAACGCGCAACTCTGGCTCCCGTAGGGAGCCTATAGACGCTTTCAGGCAGCTGTGCATGGGCGCCGCCATAACCGACCTTCAGTTTTTGTTTCTTCTTATTCCGTTCGCTCCACTGCATCATTACCACAGTAGGTCAGGTCATTGCCATTTTAGATTCTACCGCGTCCTTCTAGCCATCATAGGCCCTTGTGGAGACTCGTCAACGCCCGTTTCAGTGGCTCGGCATCTCGGTAAGACAAGAGAAGGTCGGCTATGGCGGCTCAATTTGGCGCGCGCTGAAAGCGTCTATACAGGAACTCTAATCGAGAC
Source organism: Ixodes persulcatus (assembly GCA_013358835.2). NCBI lineage: Eukaryota > Metazoa > Arthropoda > Arachnida > Ixodida > Ixodidae > Ixodes > Ixodes persulcatus. Next base: position 73,363 of record JABSTQ010001478.1, on the reverse strand, counting down.
TAGAGTCCCTGTATAGACCTTTCCAAAAACGAGCTTTTGGCCGGTGCCATTTTGAGCGTTCGTGCGTATGGCGCGTGCTTTGCTCGCTTTCCGAAGCGACGAACACGCACGTGCTGGGCTGTGAAGATCGCACGCTGGACATGGGCGTCCGCAGAGGGGTGCAAGGGGGGGCAGTTGCCCCCCCTTGGAATTTCGAGAAGGGTGCAAGAGGGGGGGGGGGGGAGCTGCACCCACACTAGTTAAAGGGTACTCCGGCGGTTTTTTAGCTACCCAAACCAACTACATTTTCTGAATACTATGGATTACTGTTCCCAACATGCTATTTAGTATCTGGAAATTGAAAATGGCTATTGAGAAAGTGGCAAATTTAAAAGGCAAAAAAAAAAAAAAATGTGCAAGGAAGTTTTGATTTTGTCGCGAAACCGGCGAAACTTACTTTCGACGTGTTGTGCCTTCTTTCTGCGACACTGTGCTTCCGTAAAAATGTCCACGTGTTCTCAATGGCAAGTATCACGGCTTACAGATGGTTTTAAAGAACTTCTTCGGCGAATGAAGACGAACGAGTAGAAAATGTGTCTTCAGCACGCTGCCGCCAGCCTCCGCAACGCTCCAAAAACGAGATTTTTCAACATGCAAGATGGCCGTCCGGTGGCTTCACTCGCGGAGCGGGAAGCGCGATTTAGCAATTGTCACAGAGATCAGTGGTTTGTAGCTCCAAATCCAGGGCGAGGCCGTGAAAGCAGGTAGAGAGTAAAGTGGAAATGTGCTGAAAATAGCCTACATCGCCAACATTCCCCCCCCCCCCCCCCCGGGGGGGGGGGGGGGTATAAGTGTGCACCCCCCTGGAAAAAGTTCTGCGGACGCCCATGACGCTGGACTGTGATTTTGTAAACATTGGAAAGGTCTATAAGGAGTATTCACTGGGCGCCATATTTGTGGGTGCTCTTTAGAGCGCATACTCAGAACGAGCCCACATTAATAGGCTGCTAAGACCGGCAGTCTTGATGGTGTGGAATGCACGTTGCAAAAGAACCGTGGAAGGTCGCCGTCAGCACGCGCTCGGCAGTCGCGCACACAGCTATTAGCCCCGTGCGCGACCGAAAGCGTCGCTGTGGTCGGCCTTCCACGATTGGCCGAACGCTGACTATGACGTCGGAAAGGGGATTTTCATCGACGGAAATAAGAGGAATGAAAGAACTTTAATTTTGACGGTGTTGGCAGTGTTCCTTTGAGAGCGCAATGATTTCAAGCTTCCACCATGCTAATAACAAACACCATCGAACTTGTTGTTTGCAAGGTAATGACGTCACAAAGGGGAACCACAGGAGGGCGCCACCAAAACTTCTCGCCGCTAATGGCCGCCAGTGAATACTTCCTATAGGGAGTATTCACTGGTGGCCATAGCTGTGTGCACGACTGTTGAGCGCGTGCTGACAGCAGGCTTCCACAGTTCTTTTGCAACGCGCATCCCGCACCATCAAAATTGCCGTTCTTAGCAGCCTATTAATGTGAGCTCGTTCTGAGCATGCGCTCTAAACAGCACCCACAAATGCCAGAGTTGTGCGTCTGTTTTCCACGTGCCGCCGCACCGCTACTCGCCGAGATCCGATCACGTGAGGAGCCGGATGAAGTGTCGTGCAGGAAAGTGGACTTTGCACGCGCCCCGGCGTACGTTCCTCTGCTTTTGAGCGCGCCGCGCGCCTCGAACGCGCTGCGCCGCTATTCGCCGAATTCAGTCACGTGAGGAACAGACCCCGAATGCCGTGCAGAAAAAGCGGCGCTACGGGGATGAAAGCGCAACTCTGGCTCCCGTAGGGAGTCTCTCTAATCGAGGTTGCTCGCGACGACCGTGGTCTATTAAAACTAACATAATCTTTTTCTAGCGTAGCTCTGGTCTACAAATAAATGCGGACAATGAGAGCAAAACTTGAAGTAAAAAATATAAAAGAAAATGCGGTTGCATAACGACGACGCTCTGGCTGCCGACGGATTTCGTCTGCATGTCGTTGGCCTTCTTTCGCTGCTCGGCTACACCTTCCGTTTATTCAGACACTGCTCCCGGCGCCATCCATCAATACGTGCGCCAAACGTGAACCGCCACTCTAATCTGTCGTCTGCGCCGCCGTCCGCCCTTGACCCTGGCAAGTTTTTTGACCCTATTTTTTACATAAAAGGGAGCTACGCTTTGTAATTTGACAAGATAAAACCGACCTCTGGAATACACCTTTGACGAAAAGTTTAGATTGCTACGTGCAGGCGCCGATTTTTACGGCCCATTTTAGATCGAGCCTCGCTATTTCTGACACCCTATATATTTCTCTCTCAAATTCTTTACTACGGTATATCGCAAAATCGAAAATACCTAAAGAGCTGCGCTCCAATTTCGCATTACTGAGAAGCGTAAACGTCTTTTTCTTATATTCTAGAACTCTTTTCGTCTTGGGGACACAGAAGGGGAAGGAGGACAGGCTTACCAGGGAGCCGCGGGCCGCACTTAGGCCCGCGAAGAACCGTATGCGGCTCGGGAGTCGCACTTTGGTCACCCCTGGTCTATTGTGTTGTGTATTAATGCGGAAGCATTAATTGTCCCATTGAGCGAGCCGACATCATCAGCTTTAAAGCCGCGCCAAACGGCACCTAAATTCCCCTCTCCCAATGGAGCGAAGTGAAACCGCGATCTGAAGCCTCCCAGCTTTGAAGCCGCGCAACAAGCCACGCAAAACTGCAGATAAATTCAGCTCTACAAAAGAAAAGCCGAAATCTGATGGATAGGCTCTGTTAAGAATGGAACCTTCGGCAACCTTCTTCCGAGTTTCAACGCTGCGGAAACGAGTCCCAAAACGAGTCCCGACGTGTTCAGGACTGACGCCCACCTGTCGAAGGCTGCCCAAAACGTGTCTCAACGCGTCCGTGACGTCAACGGGACGTGTGTGTGTGTGCGTGTGGGTTCGTGCGCTCCGGAAGGGGAGAGAGGCCTGGCCTAACTGCGGAGAACCTTGGCTATGACTCATTTCTGACTACGACGCGGCGGACCCAGCTGCAAAACACGTGGCGGTCGCACCTGCTGCCCTGGCGGAGAGAGAGGGAGAAAACGGACCCCTATATAAGGCGGGGCGTGAGGGCTCCATTTGTTCTCTTGGATTTGACGACTGTATCGCTACCATGTAATTAAACCGTTCGTTACGTATCCAATTCTCCCACCTCCACTGGACCCCTGAATTCTTCACTTCGGGGAATGGTCGTCGTCACGAGCCAGGAAGCTCCCGGACGTGCGGCCTAAGCCCCGCCTCGAACAACTGGTGGCAGCGGTGGGATCGGACCATGCGACATCGTGCTACATCTGCGGGTGAGCGTTTGGACTTTGCTTTGAGATTCGCCAGGCTTCAGATTATGGGTAATTAATTTTGAACTGCTGGGAATCCTTAGTGTTTGACTCGTGCGCTAGGTTTGTGTACAACCTCGCGACAAGTTTTATTGCAAAGCCAAAGCTAAAAAGCAGCGATCATGGATCTAATGAGGTTACTGAGAACAGATTTACTCTGTTTATGTGAAGAATTGGGTGTGGAGGTGGAGCAAAAGATGAAGAAATCTGAGATCAGTAAAGCGATTTCAGAGAGCGCGGAAGCAGAGGAAATTAAAATTTCGTGGGAACTGCTTCAGAACGCTAAGAGTGAAGCTGCAGCAAGAGAGGAACGAGAGCAGGATGCAGCGAGAGAGGAACGAGCGCAGACTGCTGCGACAGAGGAGCGAGCGCTGAAAAGGCTAGAGCTCGAAATTGAACAACAGCGATTAAACTCGCAGAACAGTAGAGCTGGGGCTCCGGTACGAGCAAGTGAGACCGAGTCGTATCAAATGAAGAAGCTCATGCAGCCGTTTAAAGTTGGGGAAGACGTGGGCCTATTCTTAGTTAACTTTGAGAGGACATGTGAGAAGTTGAGCTTCGCCCCAGAAACGTGGCCGCAACGGCTTTTGACTCTGTTGCCCTGTGAGGCTGCAGAGGTTGTCGCGCGCCTTAGTGCTGGAGACGCGGACGACTACGACAAGGTGAAGTCCAGCCTTTTGAAGCGGTACCGCCTTTCTGCCGAGGCGTTCCGTCAAAGGTTTAGAAACGCATCCAAAAAGAGCAGCGAGGGCTACTCGGAATTCGCGTACGGGCTTAAAACCAACCTGATAGAATGGTTGAAGAGCGAGGAAGTGTACGAAAGCCGAGACAAGGTAGTCGAGTGTGTGTGCCTCGAACAGTTCTTTCGTAGCATTCCGCAGTCAGTCAAGCTCTGGGTGCAGGACAGGGTGGGAGTCGACTCTGTCGAAAGGGCCGCTGAGCTAGCCGAAGAGTACGCAACGCGTAGAAAGCTGAGCGGAGAGGAAAGCGAATCCGGCCGGAGCGATCAGCGCAAGACCTTCCGACAGGGTAACGGCTCGCGAGAAAACGGGCCCGAGAAGCCAGAAGCAGGACAAAAGGTCCCAGACAAGAGCGCAGAACACTTGAACGGAGACGAGGCGCGGAAAAGCCCAACAGGGCAGTTCGAGGCAAGGAAGCCGTTCCTGTGCTACAACTGTCAGGAGCCGGGACACACAGCGGCCAGATGTAAGAAACCGCGGGTTGTATTCTCGTACGTGAACGTTAGTGACAAGGACCTGAAGCTTCTTCGTCCCTATCTTCACGAGCTCCAGGTAAACGGAAAGCCGTGCAGGGTGCTTCGGGACAGTGCAGCGACGATGGACGTTGTCCATCCGTCGTATGTAACGCCATCCGATTTTACGGGAAAGGTAGTTTGGATCAAGCAGCTGCTCAAAAAGCACAGTGTCTGTCTGCCTATGGCGAGAGTGAGGATAACTGGCCCGTTCGGAGAGCTAGTGACAGAGGCGGCTGTCTCGCAAACAGTCCCGTTGGAATATCCTTATTTGTTTTCTAACCGGTCAGATTTCCTGCTGCGCGAAAGGGGTCAACAACTGGGAGAAGGGCTAGTTCAGTCGTGTACGAGGTCCAAATCGCGTCAGGTCGCCCCTTTGTTGACGAGTGATCCAGAGCCAGAGGCAGCTGACGGGGAGCAAGCACTCCCAGAGTTGGAGGCAGAAAACCGGGATGAGAGGGACCAGGTTGTAGAACAGCCTGACCACGCAGCGCTAGAAAGCGTACGCCGTCCCAACGAGCCCGCGAAAAAGGCGGAGGAAGACGGGATCAGGGAAAGATCTTTCGTAGCTCCGGCGTCACGTAACTTTGGTCCTCTGCTACGAGCAGACAGAGTGTCTTTGACAACCGAGCAGAAGAGCGACCCTAGTGTGTCAGGGTTTCGCTGTACATCTCAGGAGATTGCTAGGACCAATGTGACGGGGCATGAAAAAGGCGGATTGTTTTATCGGCGCTATAAGGACCGCTATTTCACGTCTAGAAATCACGTGAAAATCGATCACTATGACTTCAGCGTAAGAAAAAGGAAAGGCAAATTTAACGGCAATGCCGATGGGTTGAGCAGATTTTTCTGATATCACCAAAACAGTAGGGATGATCTCAGAGGTTTTCGTCATCCACGGGAATGAGGATCAAAGTGGGGGCACTTTGCCCAAAATGACCTCACAAATTGCGAAGGGTTTTGTCTTTTGTATTTTGTTCTTAGTGACCTCGTTGGAAAAATGAGTTTTTTTGGCGACAGGGGGTCTCGATACCCGGAATTGTACCAAATTTTGGTAATCCGTAATCCAGTCTGGCGGGTCTTTGGCGAATTCCGAGCGTTTGACTGCGGTGTGGCGTGGTGTTGTGGGGGACGTTTCCGCTGATGCCTCCGTTGTGAGAGGTTTGGGAGTTTGTTTGGTGCTTGCAGCGTCTTCTCAAGGCCTACTCCAAGCCCACCTCTTCAGGCCAGCGATTGTACCACCGGCCATTCGAGGTTTCCCTGGCCCCGGAGGGGCTGTTAAGAATGGAACCTTCGGCAACCTTCTTCCGAGTTTCAACGCGGCGGAAACGAGTCCCGAAACGAGTCCCGACGTGTTCAGGACTGACGCCCACCTGTCGAAGGCTGCCCAAAACGTGTCTCAACGCGTCCGTGACGTCAACGGGACGTGTGTGTGTGTGCGTGTGGGTTCGTGCGCTCCGGAAGGGGAGAGAGGCCTGGCCTAACTGCGGAGAACCTTGGCTATGACTCATTTCTGACTACGACGCGGCGGACCCAGCTGCAAAACACGTGGCGGTCGCACCTGCTGCCCTGGCGGAGAGAGAGGGAGAAAACGGACCCCTATATAAGGCGGGGCGTGAGGGCTCCATTTGTTCTCTTGGATTTGACGACTGTATCGCTACCATGTAATTAAACCGTTCGTTACGTATCCAATTCTCCCACCTCCACTGGACCCCTGAATTCTTCACTTCGGGGAATGGTCGTCGTCACGAGCCAGGAAGCTCCCGGACGTGCGGCCTAAGCCCCGCCTCGAACAGCTCCCATTGGCTGACGCGCGTCATAATTTCAAGGAACGATCGAGGCTCGGGTGCTGAGATCGCTATTAGAGTATATCTCTACAGGCGGCCTGACCTCCTGCATTTAAACCCCCTTCCCCGATTTCCCCAAAAGACGACGCCAGACCAGAAGGTCACCGCGTTGCGATGACTTCGGTCATCGGAGTTCTTTTCCAATAAACGTTTTCATCCATCCCATTGGGCGCCGCGCGTCAGTTTCAAGGAGTGCCACTGGCCAGCGCTGCCAGCGCGCCGGTAAAAGGAATCGGCTGGCGGCGGGGCCAGGCGGGGCCTCCAGAGCCCGCTCGGGCAGACGGCCCGTTTGCTCGAAGCTGGTTAACTAACCGCGGTTAACCGGATTTTTCTACGAGGGGGAATTTTAGGTCATGTGACCGGCAGAGTAAGGACGGCGGGGAGACATGGCGGTGCCCCGGTGAGTGAGCGCCGCTCGCTTTGGAACTAATACGTCGTTGTAGCTGCAATATTGGGCGCGTTTGTCAGCAATGAATGGTGCAGGAGGCTTTCGATTTGCCTTACCTCACTTAAAACGCAAAGCATGAGCAATGACCTCGCCGAATTTTTTAGATAGTCTTTCGATTCTGGCCATTCCTAAGCCTAAATGAACGCGATAGTTGTCGGCATGGCAACGTCTTTGGAAAGTGGATTGCCTTGACTCAATCGGCCGGGTACTGATAGCACACAAAAGCAGACAGCGTACCGAGGTGCATGCTACGAGTGTAGTTACACGCCCTGCGCGTGCTGGCGTCTGCAGTAGTAAGTATTCTAAAGCAAAAAGCCTACAACAAATTTTGCCGTGCACGCGCGTTCGTCAAAGATTTATTATGATTATTTACTTCTAATATTTTATAAGTGGAAGGCCAGAGCGCGCGGATCGTTGAATTACACTTCCAGTGTTCTTCTCAATGTTAGGGTAATTTACTAATAGGTCAATTTTCACTTGAGCCGAATTACAGGTTTTTTTTTTTAATTTATGACGGTGTTATATACAGTTCTTACATGCTGGTCAACCATGCTGCCGGTGTAACGCCCGCCTTTCACTGCTCACTTCTTTCTCATCGTTTCTAGGACTGAACTTCGTCGTCCTCTTTCGAACTTTGAAGCAAATTTCAACGAGGCTTGTCTTCACATCAGACAGCCAAATATTTAGAAATTTTCTAAACAAGGGTTAATTTAGTTTTACCTTACTGATTACCTGTACCACGAGCAATAAAAATTGTTTCTTGAGCTCAAATGTATGCCGCGCTGTGTCGAGAAAACACGGTAGCGGGCATTTTTGGGTCCCCCCATTTCGGGAACCTTTCCACGGAAGCCACTTATGTATACAGCCAGCAGGTGACACCAGCTACCACCCGATGATAAAACACGGAGCTATCGCTCATCCAGCCCTCGTCAAACTTCGCTAGGTACTTTTAGGTACCTAGTAGGGAAGGGCGATTAACTTTTAACCGCGGTTAAAGTTAACCGGCTTCGAGCAAACAGGCCCAGAGAGTGGTAGCACGGCCGATGTCAGCGCGATGCGGCCACTTCACGAGAGCGCGCACAAGAACAACATTCATGCTTTCGCATTCGCAACTCATACGAAGTGCTTAGGATTACCTCGAGCCTTTTTCGCTGTATAGTAAGTTATCTGCTTTAGATTTTCTCTAATAAGTCTTTTCTCTCTCTCTAGAGAGTTATAATAATCTCGTTACTTTCTTGAAGATTGAATTGAGTTATATTTTTAAATTAGCATATTTTCCGTGCTGATTAAGTCTGCTGCGTAGTGCCAAGAGGTCAATTTCGGTTTCAAAAAAAAATGAAAGATTTTAGTTTAGATAGTTTGCACCTGCATGGTGCCTAGACCGCACGTCAAAACTTTCCCATACAAAGCACACTTTGACAAATGTCTGCTTTCTTATCTCACAAGGAAGCCTGTATCATACATAAATCCTCATCACCATACTCTGTAAATCACAAAATTCGTCACGTCTCGTCATAAAGAAAGATCTAAAAAAAAAAAACAAAAAAAAACACAAAAACAATCATCGCCTATCCGGCACCACGGTGGTCGGCATCTGTAAATAGTCCGGACCGCGCAAAACTTCAACTTTTAATCATAATAGTACGTGGACCATAGATCGAAAAATACCGGAACTTCATTTTCCGAAATGTTCTCATTGGCCTTGCGTTACCTTGCGATGAGAACGCGATACACGGACATCCCGCGGTCACTAGACAGCGCTTAGGGTTTAAACGCTACGTCTACGCGACTGAGGATGGGCCCCAAGGTGTCGGCTCTTATCACATAAGGCCTTGTTCGTGATACCTTGCCAGTGGATGCTACAGACTTAGTATAAATATACAGGCACCGGACGTCGTGAAGTTTCAGCGAGAGGTCGCGGTCTACCCTCGAGCACTATCCACGGTACGACGGAGCTCATTGAAATCGAAACAGGTGTGGGAAGCGATTCAACTATATGCCAACGCGCTGTTTACAAACAAGCTCCTACGAAATGTGGGCACTGTGCGCGCGCAGAAACCGGACTCGCGCGCGTGTTGGTGTATAGGGTCCTTGGGCCCTACAGCGCATGTTTCGTGCGTTCAAAGTACAGCCAGTACAGCCTCTTCGACAATATAGCACGGTGCCACCCAACGGCGTTGCCAAACATTCTTAAAGGGGGCGTTCACTGGACGCTATATTTCAGAGCGATGTTTAGAGCGCATGCTCAGAACGAGGTCGCATTACTGGGCTCCTAAGACCGGTAATCTTGATGGTGGGTGACTTTTAAAGAGAACGGTGGAAGCTCACCGTCAGCACGTGCTCAGCAGTCGCGCACACATCTATATGGCACGTCTTCGTCTTGGGGAGCGGAGAAAATTTCCCGCCAAAAAAATCTTAGCAAAGAACTTTCCCGCCAAATATGGCCGAATTGTTTATCCGCTACATTTAGCGGGAAAATTGTGACGTCATGTGACATACGTCACTTGACAGTGTGAAGTCACGATGGGGAGTATTTGTAGATCGTTTCCGCCGTCTTGCAACGCTCTCCTGAACCCGCTACGAGATCCGGAACTCTGCAGTCAAGGCCAACAATGCGCTTGCACAGTCTTCGTTCCGGAGCGGTCTACAAAAACTTCCTAAAGTCAGGACGCTGTGATTCCCCGCCCAGCAAAATTTTGCGGATAAATGTTTCTACTGAATTTAACTAAGAAATTCTTTTCTGCTAAATTTATGGGGCCACGACGTATACGAAGCACACGCGGAATAACTATTGTCATAAAAGAAAGCAATCAGCATAATCCAATTCCGGGATGTAACGTCCGCGACAGCCCCGCGGCGAAAGCCTTCTGATCGCACTTCGTAAATAACCGCCGGTCCGCGAGGCCGACCCAAATAATGTTCCGTCGCCGCGGGAAAGTGCGGCTGCAAGGAAACAAACAAAGAAACAGAACGGTCTCTTTTTACGAATAGGCCGAGCTAGGCCTCGCCACCATTGGCCGTTTCCTCGAGGCGTATAAATAGAAAGCGTTCTTTCGCAATTAGATATCGCGGGCATCCCCGCCACAACTCCCGTTTTGACGGGCGAAGGACCGCAGCGAAGGCTATCGAGCCTTCCCAGCCAATCAGGCGCGGGGAACGAGTGACGTGTCGTTTCGTTTGGGCGCACTGATGGGGTCACGTGACTCGGTCTCGGCGCCGGATTGGTTGAGATGGCTCCGCAGCGGCCCATCTACGGTCCATTTGAATGTGAAACGAACGTTCTTTTTTTTTTTTTTTCTTGTCGTTCTGGTATCTGATGTCTTCGAAATCGTGTATAAGATGTTGCGGTGTAGACTCCCGTTAATGTCACCACGTGGACTGAACACTGGAAAGATATACGCATCCGCCGTCGCGCAAACGGTCAAGCACCCTTCTTGTCGATTTTTGTTTTCTGTCAAGTCGCGAGTTCCTAAAATGTACAAAACATCCCTACCTAAAGTCGCTTTTGTTCGTAATATACAATATATATATATATATATATATATATATATATATATATAGATATATATATATATATATATATATATATATATATATATATTACTTAAAATTACTTATTTAAAATTACTTACTTATACTTAAAAAAGTTTTATGAGACTGCGTTAAAAAGATGATATATATATATATATATATATATATATAATCTTTTTGACGCAGTTTCATAAAACTTTTTTTAAGTATAACGCAATTGCGTAACGCAAAGGTATAGTACGTTAAATTTAACGGAGCTGCATCCCACCAAATTTAGGGTGAAAATCAAATTGGTAAATGTAGCGGGGAAACACGCAGTTCCGCTGAGTTTGGCGGAATTTATCATCTTCTGAGCAGATAATTTTGTGAGTAAATACCCTGAGGAGCTCAGAAACACGCCGCACATTCTCCGTCTCCCAACTTTTACCATGTAATGAAGATATATGTATTTATTTATTTTCTTCACATTTTGGACATTTTGTAATAGACTATTTCCAAAAATCCCTGCATGCAACACTGCGCGCGTAGCACTGTGGGACCTCACTGGCCATAGAGAGGAGTTGTGTGGTTTTGATTTAAATTTCTCCGTTGACGAAGTCGTGCATCTCAGCACTGCATGAAAATGAAGTCAGCGCTCGCTTGCATTGCACCCATTCATCTTCGTGAGAGCCCCCGTTGAAACTCCAGTGGCCGTAAGGGCCTGCCTAGACTTAAGGGCGAAACACATGCGCGTCAAAACTGTCCGATCCGACGTGCGAACTGCAGGAACGGACGTTCGAGGGCGAGGGTTTTCGTCGCACCGGAGGCTACGAAAACCCTCGCCCTCGAGCGTTCGTTCCGGCAGTTCGCACGTCGGATCGGACAGTTTTGACGCGCATGTGTTTCGCGCTTTAGCGAGGAGTAGGGGTAAGGCCTGCTGCGTTCCATACCTTTTTGACGGCCAAATTGCAGCATGACCCTCCCGGGTCACGGATCATTTAAGAAGCCAAGAACATTGAGACGATGGAACAGGGTGGTCGGGCCGGTACACTTCTCCTTCTTCCTGTAATATTCGTGGTTTATTGACGTTCCATAGTACATCCGATGTCGACGCCTATTCGAGCCACACCCGTGTCTCGTGATCATTCTCGTCGTCTCCTTCCGACTTTCCCTGCTTGGTGGCGCCCCCTAAGGGTACTTACTATATTACATCTCCCCTTTTCTCTTCTTTCTTTTAAGTCGTGAAGTTTGGGTCTGTGTACCGCGTAGGAGGTTTTGCTCTTCTAGTACTCTGTCTCAGCACAACCCTATTCCTCTGATGTGACAGTCCCTCCTCGTCCTCACAATGTACGAGCGAGGTTGTTTTCTTGCGAGGACGATGGCTGGTGCCCACTGGTGGCTTGCCTGATTTCTGACGTACACAGGTTCTCCTGACTTGAGATCAGGCAGTGGTACGGTTCCCCTATTGTAGTACTTTGCTTGTTTCTTTTTGTGGTCGAGTAGTCTTTCTGTTACTGCTCCTTGATCCGGTGAGTTCTTCTGCAAGAAGCTTGGATGTGCGGGAACTTGTGCTCGCGTGTGGCGGTTCATGAGGCGCTGTACCGGAGATTTTAGAATTCCGTCCCTTGGCGTGTTGCGCCACTCCAGCAGTGCGTCATAGTACTCCTGAGTCGCAAAACAATGCTTGTTCATCAACTTCTTTGCTTCCTGCACTCCCCTCTCCGCCATCCCATTTGATCTTGGGTAGTAAGGGCTTGATGTCACATGAGAGATACTGTGCTGTTCACAATATCAGGCGAAGACGTAACTGTTGAACGGAGGACCGTTGTTCGTGATGATTTGTAGTGGCAGTCCATGTAGGGAAAAGGTAGCTGCACAGCCGTTGAGTACACTTAGTGCATTCGTCTTGTTCATGAGGTGGACTTCGTAGAAAAAGGAATAATAGTCCACTACTATCAAGTAGTGCTTCCCTTGATGTTGAAATATATCCATAGCAATGCTCTGCCAGGGTCCCGTTGGGACTGGATGACTCCGTAGAGGCTCGCGAGGTTGTTGGTGCTGGTACTGCTTGCAGACTTTGCAATGTTGTACCGTTTCCTCAATGTCATGGTCCATTCCTGGCCAATACAGCACCTCTCGGGCTCTGTGTTTGGTCTTCTCGATGCCCCCATGTGATGCGTGCAGAAGGCGGAGCATCTCTGGTCGAAGTTTTCTTGGGACTATTAGCCGGTTGGAACGAAGCAGAAGTCCTTTCTCGGCATGGACCTCGTCCCGATAGGGCCAATAGGATCGCAAACTCTCACGAACCTGCATCTTGTCGTTTGGCCACTCAGTCTCTGCGTACTGTAGCAGTAACTTCATGTCTTCATCTTCCACGATTGCCCCACGGAACTCCTCCAGCTTCTTGTCTGTGACTGGGAGGACTTCCAGTGTGTTCACCTCATAGTCTTCGTGGTACATTCCACTTGATGGATATCGCGATAGGGTGTCAGCTACGTAGAGTTCCTTGCCAGGTTTGTACTTTGCCTGGATGTCATACTTCTGCAAGGTTAGCCGCATCCTTTGCAGTCGAAGCGGGCACTGGTTCAGTGGCTTCTGGAAGATTGCTTCTAGTGGCTTGTGGTCACTTTCAACTTGGACGGTTCGTCCGAAGATGTAATCGTGGAAACGTGTGCAACCGTGAACGATGGCAAGGAGTTCCTTTTCAATTTGCGCATAACGTACTTGTGTCTCTGTTAGAGACAGTGACGAGTAGGCCACAGGTTGACCTCCTTGTAGTAGGACCGCTCCTAGTCCATGAGAGCAGGCATCAACTGAAAGGGTGAGAGGCTCCTGCTTGTCATAAAATCGCAACACTGGGGCCTTTATCAACGCTTCCCGCAGTGCCTGGAAACTGCTCTCGTGGTGCTTGTCCCAGCTCCACGACACGTCCTTCTTCAGGAGTTCTCGTAGTGGAGCACCGAGTTCCGCCATGTGCGGAATGAACCTGTTCACATAGGTGATGACTCCAAGAAAACTTTTTAAGTCTTTGGTGTTTTGTGGCCTTGTGATGCTGAGGATGTCACTCACTCGCTCTGGGTCCACCTGTAGGCCCTTGTCTGAGAATATGTGACCCAGGTATCTTATTTCGGTCTCCAGGAACTTGCGTTTTGCCATATTCAACGTCAGGTTGACGTCCCTGCAACGCTGTAGAACTGCCTGCAGTCTCTCATCATGCTGTTGTACAGTTTCTCCCCATACCAAAATGTCGTCTACCATTACCTCAACGCCCTCAAGTCCCTCGAGGACGTGAAGCATTGCCTTCTGGAAAACCTCAGGTGCAGCTGAGATGCCGAAGGGCATCTTGAGGAAACGGTAGCGTCAAAAAGGGGTTGCAAAGGTGCACAGGTAGGAGCTCTTCCTCTCCAGCTGAATTTGCCAAAACCCCGTAGAGGCATCCAGAGCTGAGAAATACCTCGCCTTATGCACGCGTGTTGCGATGTCTTCTAAGGTTGGCATGCAGAAATGCTCCCGTAGTAGGACCTTGTTGAGTGTTTGGGGATCCATGCAAACACGCACCTTGCCGTTGCTTTTTCTTACCACTACGATTGGATGAACCCATTCAGTAGGTTCCGACACTGGTGTGATGACTTTCTCTTCGAGCATTCAATCTAGCTCTTTTTTTAGATCATCCCTAATCGCTGCAGGCACATTTCTTGGCTGGTGAACTACACCTTCTGCGTCTGGCTTTAGCTTCATACTGTATTTCACACCTTTGATTGTTCCCAGTCCCTCAAAGACATCTTCATACTTCTGAAGATCAGTTTTCTTTGGTTGAAGGGAAGCAACTCGTCGAAGGAGCTGTAGTTCTTCCGATACCACTCCACTCAGAGTCGTAGGCACGTCCTGTTTTACAACGTAGAAGTCGACGTCCGACACACACCCCTTGTGCTGCACCTGCAAAGTGCTCTTGCCATTTGCAGTCTGCACATGCCCGAAAAAAGAACTAAGGCGTACACTGCATTCTCGAGCTGGGCGTTTGGTTAGAGTATGAAGCAGTCTCTCAGAGATTACACAACAGTCTGCCCCTGTGTCAACTCGGCAGTTCACAGGCTGACCTTCAATGGACACTTCCGCTTCCCATGCTTTTGTTGAGTGTGCTACAGCACTAATCACGAAGGTGTCATCATCGTCACTGTCTTGTTCGTGCAGCTGCCTGACATTCTGGCGAGCAGTTTTCTGTTTAGACTCTCGGAAACCTTGTTTCTTTGTCGTACGGCACACCCGCGCGAAATGTCCCTTGCGTCCACATACCTCGCATTTGGCTGTTTTCGCTGGGCATGTTCCACTTGTGTGAGTGGTGTACCCGCACTGAGAACACTGCTTTCCTCCTGAAAGCGCGCACACTTCTGGCGTAGCTGTTGCAGCCTTGGCCGCTTGTATCTCTCGAAACTGTTCAGCTCCTTTTTCTGCCGTTCTGCATGCTGGATCACCTTTTCCAGCGTTGGATCTTCGTTGATGAGTTTTTCCTGTAATTTCTTGTTCAGTGTTCCAAGGTGATTCGACTGTACAACATCCTGTCGTGCATTGACCCGAAGTCGCAGTCCGCGGCAAGCGTGCGAAGCTCCGTCAGCCAATCGTCGAACTTCTCTCCTGGTTTCTGATTTCGCATTCCAAAAACAAACTCCCGGTACGTTTGGTTCACTGTCGACTTGCAGTGTGCGTGAAACTTTTCTATCAGAGTGTCCAGGTCGTGTCGGGCCGCCTCATTTGCAAACGTGAATGTATGATAGACGCGACGTGCGTCCTCACCAATGATCACGAGGAACGTGGCCGATTGTACTGCTGGGTCTTGAGCCTTGAGGCCTGTAGCCGTAGAGTACAATGCGAATTCCTCGTACCACATCTTCCATGCTTGCTCCAAGTCGCCGCTCAGGTCCAACGGTCGGGGTGGCGGCAGTAGGCTTGTCAGGATACTTGCGTTTGTGCTCGGTACTCCCGATGCTCCTGGAGGATTCTCCATGGTCGCGCTCGGTACTCACGGCACTTCAGTGGATCCTTTATCGCTTACCCTTCTCAATAAACCACGAATATTACACTTCCTTTGTTTACAAAGTCAAAAGTAAAATTGGACATTTAGTGTTTATGCACGTAAGGTCAATCTGCCAGGTTGGGCCGACACTGGTTTACACTGTAGATGAGCGATTTTGCCAGTGCAGTACGACTGCTAACCTGGGGTCTTTAACGTGCTCACGCAGTAGTGATACACGACCGCACGCCGGTACGATGCTCATCCAGATCGAAACGGGCAGGGGTGGGGCTCGAACCCAGGATCCCTGGATTCTGCATCGTTCCTTTGTTTACCTGCGCACAAAATGTCGTACGAGATTTTGTGGCGAGGCGCGGTGCGGGGACGTCAGAATGCCGCGCATTCTGACTTCCCCGTGCGTGTTTGTGTAGGCGTTGTAGGAGGAAATTAGAGAAGGGGGTGGGGGGAGAAAGTAAGAGCCAATTGTGTACGCGCACAGGGTGACATCCCCGCACCGCCCCAAAAGCGGTGCGCTTTTGACCCTGTTTGATTGGTCCCGTCAGCTCGTAGCTTTGCCATCTACCCACTAATCGGTTCAGTCAGAGATCGCGGCGTTCTGACGTCCCCGGGCGCTCTCGTTTCCTCCTCTCCCTCGGTTTCTGCCCGCACAGTCGTACAGACTAGAGCCACTAAATAGCTTCAGAGTAAAGGCCCGTTCACACTCTTGCGACCTCTTAAACCTGGGTTCCTTAAAACTTCTTAAACCAGAGGACACACTGGCATTGTGGCGCCATCTATGCGGTGACCCTGGAACTGCATTTCACAAGAGCGAAGGTTTTGCGGGATTTCCGAGGTCAAATGTGCGTAATACCCATAGAAAGGCTCGTTTATAACATTGACAAAAGTGTTTCGAGCCAAGAAAGAAAGGATAATGCGCGAGAGAAATAAAAAATTATGCCGGACCGCCGAGTTTACACTGCTACCCAATAGAGTGTGAACGGGCCTTAATTAACGACACTTCAGCCGTCTTGGAAGGCTTAAAATCATGGTTGCCAGTTATCTGAAGTTTTATCTGAAATCGCAGGAAACGCTTTTCCGTCCTGCAGAAATGTTAGAGCAGTTCGCGACAAAGCAAAACGATATAATCTGAGCTTCCTACCACCGTTCCCAAAAGCTGAGGAAGTCGCGTTTTTGAATCGTGACGATCGACAGTTGCGTCTGCTCTGCTCTAAGCATCAAGATGGCGGCGCCCACTAGCGGAACGGAGTGCCGATGCTCTAAGCGTAGCTAATAGGGAGTATTCACTGGCGGCCATAGCTGTGTGCGCGAATGCTGAGTGCATGCTGATATCGAGCTTCCACAGTTCTTTTGCAACGTGCATTCCCCCACCATCAAGAATGCCGGTCTTAGCAGCCTATTAATATGAGCTCGTTCTGAGCATGCGCTCTAAACCGCGCCCTCAAATATGGCGTCCAGTGAAGACAAACCGTGTTGGTTTATTAGTCTAATTGACTTAAACAGCTAAACGCGTGATTTTTGTTTAGCGGAAGAAGAAATAAGAAAACGTTAAATCTTTACTGTTCTCGAAACCCGAGACCAACACTGTGCAGATGAAAGGACAACGCGCTGTTGTCCCTTTATCTGTTTCTCGTTTTTGGGTTGAGAATGAAAGTATACACCGTCTATATCTTCTTTCTTATTTGCTATGCTTAACCTTTAGCCCAGGCTTTATGCTTCCAACAGACCTGTTAACAAACTGCCACTTGACTGACAATAAAGGTGAGGACACGGCGGGGCTGAACGCGCGGCGCGAGGAATCAGATAGTGTTCGTTCGACGGGCATCCGAGAGGCTGTATTATTCCGCGGCCACCGTGCACCCGCGGCTGACAGTGTCGCCGGCGGCCAAACGGCGAAACTGTGTGAGAGCGAAAAAAGTGGTCTTTCTGCACGAGCGACAACCTCGCTGGAGCTCTGCGCGTGTGGAGCATGAGGCGGCACGAGTCGTCTTTGCCGTGCCCACGGGTCGACGAGTCCTCTGCCGGCGCCGAACTTTATCTGCACTGCGCGAGGAGCGCGCTGTCCTCACCTGAAAAGTATTATCTTACACCGTGCAATAAACACAGACGTAGTTTTTCTTCTTTTTTTAATAATTACGTTGATGCATCGTTTAATAACTAGTTAAATAAACAAATCGTCTACCGTGTACTAGTGGCGTAGCCAGGGGAGATGCACATGCATTTTGAACCCCCCCCCCCCCCCCCTCCTTCTCCCGAAAAATTTCGTGGCTATGCCACTGCCGTGTACTTACTTATCCAGCGGTCTGTGTAAATATTTTATACTAAAAAATAACCTTGCAAATAAAATATTTCGAATTGGCCACCGATGGATTCATTTTTCTGGTTCAACTAAATCCGCAGCTACTGTTACTCAAAGTTTTAAGTTTAATTTTTCCTTCTTTTCTTGGTATTGTTTGTTTGGTTATTTCTTTGTGTTTTGGTTGTTGTTTGTAGCGGTGCAAGCGTATTTGTTCTGTTTTCCTGGACGTCTGTCCAGGAAGAATTGTCTAAAATGAAAAGACGACAAAAACAAAACAAAATACAAATAGTTTTATCGTTTCGCTGTATGACAATACCCAAGAATGTGACATAAGCCGATGTGCGATTATAAATCAAGATAAAGCGCACACATATATCCGGGAAAAGCCTGGGAAATGCTCGGCGGTCCAAAGGGGGGATCTAATGGATGTGGCATTGCGTGCGTTTTGTGTCGTTAATATCGGAAATGAATGCCGTTGCTGTCGCTGCTATTGCGTCTTGAGTAAAGACGGAAATGGCGTTGTCGAAAGCTGGGCTAATTGTGCTTCGCTTAGATAACAAAGCGGGCGCACGTATAACGCACGGCGCTTTCTTCCATACCCCGCCAGCGCCCGATGAACGATAACAGATCTGATTGTTTTTCGTTTGCTGCGACTGGCCTGCCGATCTAAAGAAAAACAATTCCCGAGATGAAGCGCTGAAACAACGGGATGCCAACACGCCACAGGGATGTAAACTCAACAAATAGCGTAAATACAAGCGTCTTTTTTTTTTTTTTGGGGGGGGGGGGGGGGGGATGGAGCAAGCGTAATTTTCGGCAAAGGCGTCTTCGAGGGGTATGTCTGTCGTCAAACCACCCTGGCTATTGTCCTAAAATTTTGTTGGTAAGTATTGCCAACACACACACATATATGCACACACATGCACGCACGCACATATGCGCGTGCGTGCGCACACGTATACACGTATGCACTCACGCACGCAGGAGTCCTGCATGTGGTTTGCGTGCTTCGAGCCTTTTCGCAATATGTTTTATTCGTTCAGGTTTATTTGATGTGATCAAGAAATTGTACTCCTTTAGAGAACGATTATTTCTAAACAAATGTGGGATGTGTGTTCATGTGAAGTGAAGTATATGACGATTCCAATAGAAAGTACAATGATGACAATAATTTTCATGTCGGAACCCCAAATGATCCGACTGCGTTTGGGATAGTGTCAGTTTGAAATATGTAGTGTTTTTTTTTTTTCCTTTTATAGTGACGCTGTTAGGCTTATATGTATCTAATATTACCCGACTTCTGGATTTCATCTTTTGTTTTGTTTTGTTGCTTGTTTAGAAACAAAACAACAGCGATTTCGGTAATAAGCCAGACATCTAAAAACCTTCGGTGCTTCTGCTATCTGTATGTCAACCGCCCACCATTAACTCTCCCTTCCTTTCTCTCTTTCTCTCTCTCTCTCTTTCTCTTTTCTACTTTTCTATCAATACCTCCTGAAAGGAAGGCCGTAGCGCTCCGAGTGGTTACGTCACAATGTCGGCGAAGGAAGGACATGGCGCAACTACGTGAGAAAATATCTGGTATCGATGTGAAAAAAAAAATGTTTCTTGTCGAGCGGCGTGCTAGTGTTCGTGCAAGTTTATCCGACATTAATATACGTTTTAAAAACGCAGTCTCGTACAATTTATTATATATAATATAAACGTAATATACAGCGCGTTACCGAGGTTAAAAGCACCAAATTTATATTTATGATTATCCCCGTAACCGCGGGACAACGTGCAGTCCCGCAGCTCCCTCACACTTTTCAAATGAACCGGCCTGGTGCGACATTTTCTTCCCTCATACGGGCTCCGATTCTGGTAAATTTACGTTGTGTGTGTGCTGCTGACTGTCTGACAAGGAACGCTGAGACATTTTAGAAGGGAAGGAAACCGAAAAAAAAAAATCTAGTCATCGCCGCAGGGAGCGCACACGAGCAAGAGATGTGTCGACAACGTTAAGCCTTTCGTCGCCACTGCTGTCGTGTGTGGTTTTTTTTGAGACTTGTTTCCTTCTTCCCGTCGTTTTTTCTGTCGTCACCGCAGTCTCTGGTAGCTTTTTGTTTTCGGTTTTTGTTCGCTTGATACTACGGAATTCACGTGGATTCGTGGAACAAGTCCTGCTACGGTTTGAGTGACATTTGTGGCAACTAGTCAACGATGACACTGGTTGATTATCGATAGACCTCTCTCTCTCGACAAAGAGGGACTTCTTGGAGTTCGTTTTCAAATGTTTTCGTGACGGATATTGTGGGACGTATGGATACGATCGACAGGTGAGAAACGAATTATTTACGGGCTTTCTTGGTCGTGTTAGACGCGAGTAAAATGCTGCAGTCGTTTTATTTTTAATCGTGATAGAATGGAATTTTGTTCTATGTCGTTATCCGTGTGCTGTTGCGTCGACATTCGTGAATATGCGTGGTAATATTCCAGATTTTACTGGAAGGTGAATAACAAGTTTGTGTGATTATTGAAAGTGCGTCGTTTGTGCTTATGTGTTTAATTATACTAATGTTATTTTATTGCCTTTACCGCGTTTATACTAGAATCTTAGCTGTATTAAGGTAATAGTATTTTTGTATACAAAATAAGTTATATTTTGTTCTAAGGTAGCCTGCGCCCATAGGGAGAAGTAAATTAGTTGACTGTAAATAGTAAGTTTAGTACCCCTGCCACACGGAAAAGTTAATATATTTTCATTGAATGATATGGGATTTAATCAGCTCGCGGTCTTGAGTGATTATTCGAGCGTCGCAAGCTGATTTTTCGACCCCATAATGTCATATTCGATCGAAATTACATTACTTTTTCCATGTGGCCGGGGTATAATGCAAGAATTCAGTGACTTCACGCGATAACATCGCTTACATGATCGTAAATGACACTTGTCTAGCCGTTTCCGCGTTGACTACGTCTAAATGATTTTTAACTGTGATCTGTCTTGCTGTGTCCAATCACTGTGTGTCTCGCCATTTTGTCGAAGTATTTCTGTATAAAATATGCATTCCTACAGCAATAATTGCGTGACTCAATGTTTTCGACTTAAAACAATCACATTTTTCTATAGACGTCTGATACGCATACCTCGTGCCATTTCGTACCGATTATTTAGCGGTGTAATGTTTTGCCCGTGTAATAAAATGTTTTCTAGACCCGTTCCAATGTGCAGCTTTTATTTTAGCTAATAAGACACGCGTATGTGACTAAAGGCGCGTCACGACGGTCGATCCACGCTCGTTGTCTTCGCTTCGACACGCGCCCTCGATGGCCTTCCTTTGCGACGTCACAAAAAGAGGATTGCGGCCTTAGTTTCTACTTTTTTTTTTGGCATTTCCGTAGAGAGGAGGAAAGCCCGCTGCGCACAGCTGGTAACCCGTGCCTGTATCTTCCAATGCATTGCCAAGAAACGTTGTCGCGGGGTGTGTCTCAAACACCCCTCTCCCCCTCCCCCCCGCCCCCCCCCCCCGAAAAAAAAAAGAAAAAAAAAAGTTTTTTGCGTTATTGCGCATAATAGTGACACGATCGATACGCGCGCGCAGAGTTTGAACTTGTAATTTGGGAGCTATAAATGTTACCGATCAAATAGTCCGCTTTAGTCAGATTTAAGCTTTAGTGTGAACTGTAAAAGGGCCAGGAACATACACGAAACACCTGTTTTTTGGACGACGGGTTGCCGGAGACTGGAGGCACAGTTCAGCCCCTTCCTCGCATTATAATCCTGTCAGCATGGTCAAATTAGAATGAAGATGTGAACATGTGAACAGAAAAAAAAAATGTAATAAGTACTTTCTCTTTGTCGTAATTGAAAAACCAACAGGACAGCAAGATACATACAGAATTCTTTTATATCTTTGACGTGCCTAACCCCCCCCCCCCCCCCCAAAAAAAAAAAAAAAAAAAAAATATATATATATATATATATATATATATATTTGAGACGCCAAGATGCGAACAGAGAAACGTTCAGCGTTACGGCATCTCGGTAGCGCCCTGGCGAGACAAAACCCGAGCGATGTTGCCGCCTCCGGAGAAAGAGAGAGACAACAGTATAGCTTCCTGTCATAAACGCCACCGAAAACAATTTGCGTTCGTCTTTAAGAAAAAAAAAAAACTGAAAAAAAAAGAAGGAAGGTATGATGCGGCGGAACATTCCAAAGCAGATGGGGACATTGTTCTTGAGAGGGTTAGTACAACATCGCCGACCACGACGACGCTCCCGCAGCCTACGCTCCTCAAGGGACACACGCTCTTCGGAACGCACGAGCAAAGAAAAAAGCAGAGCCACGCAAAACGGCCGGCCCAAGGCATCCAGAAGACGCGAGAACACAAAAATCAAAATGACCAAGGAAAAAAAAAAAAAAAAAAGTCGTTGAACTTGTTTCACCTAGGAGAAAGGGAAGAGACGAGGAGGGAAGGTTGGCTGGAGAGACACCCTTCTTGTAGCGTAAGCACTCGACGCATGCGCAGTCGGCTCTTCGAGCGTGTCCACCCGGCTCTCGCAGCCAGCCCCAAGGAGGCAGGCAGCCACAACTTCGATTCCGCAGGATCGTCACGGAAACGGAGAAAAGAAGCGACCACCTGAGCGACCGTCGACGAAGCCATTTTTGTGAACTGCGTCCTCCAGTACCAGGAGAAGATCTTCCGTGGCGCGTTCTTGTGTTGTTTTTTTTTTTTTTTTGCTGAGGTTGTGGTGGTGTGTCGACCGGGGATTATGCGTAGTATGGCCACGTTTCGCGTATTGGAATGCCGCTGACTCGCTGCTGGTTGGAAGACGTCGCCCCTGGAGTGGTTCGCCGGTGGCCTAGGACGACTCTGACTACCTGGATCAAGCTCGGCAGGTGAGATATGATTATACTACGCACGGGATGTCCGCCCGCCCCGTGTGGGAAAACAACGACCAGCGGACTTTATTTCTTTTCCCCGGAAGTGTCGGGCTTGGGGACCGTTTTCCCCCCGTGCAGTTCCGGTACGCTTCCGCGATGCGGGCAGACGGGTGTATCTTCCATATACCGCTTTCGTCCAGCCGTGGTAGTCCCGACTCTGCCTCGAAGAAAGCGCCGCAAAATTTATCGCATCCCTGCTAACCTTCTCCCTACACTTTTTTTTTTTCTTTTCGCATTATAGGTGATGTTTTCGTTGATCGCTATATGCGTGGCGAATTTGAGCATGTTCACACCTTCAAAGCAAAGTATACGAGAGTACAACAGCCATTCTAGTTCTGTAGGTTCGCACCTTGGCACTGACGTGATTTGGCCTGCCTGCTGATGGTCCACCTATCGCGAACCGTTATAGTTCGACACCGTTGAAACGACGTGCCAAAGTTAGCAGTAAGCAGGGGCCGGGTTGTATCTCTTCAACAACACTGCCGCATGACGAAACGTGCAGGCCATGTATAAGGTACGGTGTCCATTGAAGCGTGACGGATGCATTGCCACTGCACTTTCTGTGTGTACTTAGATACCACGAGCGAAAAAATAAATCTCCAAACAGCAGCCGTCCGCGCAGGAACCTGTTTGTATTGTTGACATGCAAAACTGGCTAAGCCGCCCACCCCTATCCTCACCACGGGGAACGATCAGTCGGCAAGTCGACAGTTCTAACTATCGTGAAGACGGCGGTTTTGTACACCCTTTTCTAAATTCAGCGCCATCTAGTGCCTCCAAAAAGCAGTTTCACTTTTGCCAAACTAATGGCAGTCATGAAACCGCATTTCATCGGGCACCGCCCCTTTCGCACGTCAATGGCAAATGAGAATTGGTTCTTCGATCACATCATAATTCATTCTCTATTTGTTTAAGTTTCGACGGTGTTAACATAATCACTGACCCGTACAGAGCGGCGACCCATAAGCACCTTGATTAAATTTTCGCAATCTAAAGGCTCAAGAGCCAAACTTGTCCCAAGAGATTGATTGAACCACGCTCCGAAACAAGCTCTCAGGCAGCTGTCGTATCTGATTCGTGCGTCGTGTTGTACTGACGTCTCGAACGTGCAGGGTTCGTATATCTTCTGCTTGGCAGTATCTTCAACTACTTCCTTCGTCAGCATACTCTGAGATGATGATAGTGATCAAAGTTTCCATGCTGACTTTCGAAAAAGGGTTTATTATAAAAGCTGCTAGTGTCTGTATACGAACCGAAACGATCAAGACATGCGGACATTTATCGCCGTTGCGGACGTCATCGGCGCACCCATCTAGCGGCGGTAGCAGCGGGTAATGCCCACTCCCGTGACGACCTTGGAATGCCTTTCCTGCAGCAGCAGCCCCCGTTGTACCTGTTGTAAACTTCGTAAAAAAAGAGAAACGCCGACTGGACCGGCGGCGACAGCCACGGAATTTGATATGAGACACACCTCGTCATCGCGGCTTTTAGCGCGCTCGTTCGCCGCAAAAAAGAAAAAGAACACACAAAAAAAAAAACACGCAGTTTGAAACAAGCAAGGTTAGCGGTATACGTGTCCTGATTCTATCATCCAGTTGGAGGCATTGTCGCGGCGGAATGAGTGAACGCGATCACGCCGTTCCAACAAAGTGGGATTACTCGTTTCGCCATCTGGTGTCGGGCGTGACAAGTACGCGTCGGTTTTTGCGGAAAGGCGTTCATTGTTTATTTCTGTTGCAGCCCCTAGAGGGCACGGATGTCAGTGTAATTTACGGGCGGAGCTTGTTGCCCATTAGAACCAGCGGATTTCGCAATAACACAAAATAGAATTACTTCATCTTTTTTTTTATTCTTAAGAACTTGCGTGGATTTTTTGTGAGTCAGAAAGCCGAAATGGCGGACGCAAGTAGTCATTCCCTGGTTGTCAGACTACGCTGCTGTGGTTGCCAGACTGTCAAAATCGAAAGCCAAACTCTCTCATTATAATCGGCTCTGTGTAATTGGCTGCAATGGCGCAAGTGGCTGTCTATTTGTTTGCCCGCTTCAAAGGCTGTCTTTGACATAGATGGTAAACAAGGAGACAACAAGCGATGACATTCGTGTATGGAGCTTGTCAACATCTCGTCACTTGCAGAAAGAGTTCATTATGGCCATAGACCCAGAAGTGGTGACGTCACATCGCTGCAGGCTGGTGATGAGATCTGCGCAACCGCAGGTGGCAGTTTCCTTCAATTCAGATAAACATATAAGGTTCTTTCAGTACGGCTGAACTATACTTAACATATTGAGCACCCAATTACTTATGTAGGAACAAAAAGTGGACAACACTATGTGTGTGTGTGTGCGTGTACTTTTTCCCCCTAAGTCTCTGGTGTGTTCAAGATGTTAAAAGTTCACCAGCTTGCCTGTATGTTCTTTATTATTTCTACTTCTGGTACATTCGATTTAACCAGACGTCACAGCATGCTTTCTCACATGCGTAACTTCTGCACTTCCCAATGTGCTCGACTTCGCGTAGTTCAGAACTATTAGATGTAAGTTGTTGTAGCGAACCTAATTTCCGGCCAGTCTTTGCATGTTGTCGACCATTCCTTTGTTTCTGCGTTTCCAACCAAGTTTGAGATACTCGAGCGTGAAGAATTGAGAAAAGGCAAAGTTAGGCAAGTGCTCGCGCGTGCGTATAGCACCGCGTTACGCGCTCTAGATGACGGAGACCTTCGCAAGTTTCGTACACACTTAATTGCCACCTGCGCTGGGCATATTTGAAAACAAGCGTGGCTCCAGCATACAGAAAATTTCATCGGGTACACCTGGCTGAAAATAAGAAGTCGGTAAGAGATGAAATGAACCAATCAGATTGCTCTACTATCGCTTACAAGATGAGCGTGAACATGCCTCTGTTCATTTTTGGTGTGTCTGCTGCAGTTTTTGAAAAGACTAGACTATACGGATGAAACGTGAAGTTCAAAACCCACATGTCTCCGAACTCCCTGACAAGTCCAAGGACAATGCAACTGCTGCAGGGACCGTTACTCGTATCCAAAGGCCAGACCTAATGTTGCAGTGTTGCTGCTTCATATTGAAAATATGACGCAGCAACCTGGCTGAAAATAAAGCCCGGTTCACACAGTTGCGTTTGACTGCGTTGCGGCAGCGAGAAACCAGGACATCCCTGCTGCTTATATCGCGTGCCAAGATGATTCCTTGAATTGGATTCCACGCTTCATACGAAGCACAGATGTGCCGGTGACTCGCTTTCGGTTCTCGCCGCAACGCAGTCAAACGCACTCAAACGCAAGTGTCTGAACCGGCCTTAAGAAATCGGTAAGATATGAACCAATCAGATGGCTCTACTATCGCGTACAAGATGAACGTGAACAGGCCTCTGTTCATTTTTGGGGTGTCTGGTGCAGTTTTTGAAAAGACTAGACTATACGGATGAAACGTGAAGTTCGAAACCCACATGTCTCCGAACTCCCTGAGAACTCCAAGGACAATGTAACTGCTGCAGGGACCATATTCGTATCCAAAGGCCAGACCTAATGTTGCAGTGTTGCTGCTTCATATTGGTATCAAATATGTTGAGTTTCTTTTTTTTTTTTTTTGTCGTTAAGGCGCCACTGAAGACTGTTACAGGCTGAGAACTTGTGTTAGCGTTTATTTCCAATACATCATTATATTCCAATCTATAGAGACGGGCCCCGCGGGTGTATGAATATTCCAAAATGGGTCATCCACACGAGAAAGAAGTGCGTGAAATTCTTCGTACCTTAGCCTGGATGTTATTAAAGCGTTTTTCAGGCTAAGCTCTCTCTTTTCAATCATCTCTCTCTCTCTCTCTCTCAAAGTCAATGGCTCGCCCTTCGCCCCAGGGTAGAAGTGAATGAATGGTCGAAGAACTCTAAATTTGGGGCGCCTCGGGAGTCTCATTTTCGTCTGCTGGCGTTGGAGTGCCGCAGCGTGCTTTGTATAACAACTAGTTCCGCGTGGGCGTGCCCTTGTATCCTTAAAAAAAAAAAAAAAAACCATCACCAACGGACATTTTATGACAAAAATGACCTCGAAGCTTTGACCACCCCTGACACCTCACGCCATGGGGTCGCATGTAGGATCCGTGACCAGATAAACATTGTACAACGAAACGACCGTCTGTCACAACTCGTCATGTCACAACTCGTCAATGTCACAACTCGTCATGTTGTAGCTCGTCATGTCACAACTCGTCGTGTCGCAACTCGCAATGTCACGACTCGTCATGTCGTAGCTCGTCATGTCACAGCTCGTGTCCCAACTCGTCATGTCCCAACGCGTCGGCTGTCATATAGCTTCCGACGTGATGTCCCTCAAACGCGCGGAGGTGACACGGAGGTACACCGGACGAACTCGTCGGCACGTTCTAGTTGATGCGGTCCGCGGCAGTACCGCCGTGGGAACGCAGAGCACCGCCTTGCACGGATCACTCCTACGTAGAGAAGTTTCGGGCTGAGTTTATATACCGTGGCTGGCAATATGCTGGGTGTTTTGAGAAATCTGTACCCGGCTTTTCGCACCGCAAAAATAAACTATAGACATTGCGGGGAGCTCCAACTCGGTCAAAACGCAGCCCCAGCCGTTCGAGCAAGATGCCAAAGTTTCAGCACCAACCGTTATCTTATTCAAAAGTTATAAGCGATTTTCTGCAAATTTTGTTTTAAAGCGACTATCATTCGCGTCAGTGTTTTAAAAAAGAAACAAAAGGCGAACTAAATTGGCCAATTACAGACTACGTAACAAATAAAAAAAAGTCAGGTTAAAATATTTGTATGGCGTTTCTTATGATCGCAGGTGTTCTGTAGCGGTCTGGCAGCGCCCCCTACTTGCGTTATAATAAACCCCCACAAGTGTATACACTCTAGCACCTTGGACTGGAACACAGTTCGACATGGCTGTCCTTTTATGTCTCCCGATTTATCACTACCAATAATCGGCCGACATCGAGACATAACATCAGGGACAATTCTTTTCTTGGCAATGCAGTCAAAGGTATACGTACGGGTATACGTTCAGAAAGGCCGCCAAGAAAAGTTGTCCCCCGAGTATAGATCACAGATTCAAGTGTGGAACTGTATCATATTGTCACTCTTCATTTTCCGTTCGTACCGCAAGAGATTAGATGGAACCAGTTGCTATCGTCGCTTTTTCCTGTGTTTTATTCATTATGCTCATTTTTCAATTGATGCACCCCTTTCCCTGCTGCCACGTCTCCAGAGGCGCAGTGGAATAATAAATAAATAAGGAAAAATGAGGAAAATCATAGCCTTCCGAGGCGCTACGACGACGGGGAAAGTCAACAGGTAGTTAATGTATCTCAACCTCTTAGGTAGTTACGTACCCGAGTCACCGTCACGTCAAGCGTTTACAGTTCACAACGTTACTCATCATCATCGCGCGAGTTCTTCAGAATATACACTGTTTCACACCGCCTTTGCATCGTGTGTTGTTCAGAATCCTCGAAGTCAGTCATCATCACATCACGTATTCCTCGAGGTTCACGAGGTCACTCACCATCGCATCACGAACTCGTCAAAGTTTACGAAGGGATTCACAACACCATCACGAACTTCCCAATCGTCTCATCATAAACTTCTCAAAAATGTGCAAATTCAAGTTTTCCGCGCACCCGAAAATCATTCAGAGTCATTCACAACAATCATTTAAGCTCTTACATTTTCTTTTTGTAATTGATCAGTGAGTTGGCTGAGATGTGACCCAATTTAATGAGCCCCCATGTGAGGTCATCGGCAGCCATATTGCTGCCCGTTTTCATGGCCATAGCGTAACGTTGCCGTAGCCTCCTATGACACCCCAGTGGACAAAACGTCGCCCCATGGTGACGTATCCTTAAAGACAAACGATGGCTCGTGTTCGACAACGTTCCGAGTGACGAGACAGGTGGTAATACCAGTAACAGTGCGCTCATCGTGTTCTAAGTCGCTCGTGCCGAACGACCGTCGAGCGCTCTATCCTTTTTCTTTTTATCATACGTTATTTTCCTACCGTTCGACTTCGTCGTTCCTTACGACGACCGCGGAGGGCTCGCTATCGTCTGCTTATTTCTGTCATGTGACCGGCGTCCGCTCTCTCCCTCCAACCGTACGGCTTCCTTTGTTCCGTTCGGGCACCGACCCGGAAAAGTGCTGCGTCATTTCCGGTAAACTTTTTTTTGTTTGCGTGTATTCGTTCGAGGGGAAGGCCGACTGTAAAAAAGCGTAAACGCAAGTGGCGTTTTTCGTAAACGGTTTGGGCTTCGCGTTACGGAAGAAAGAGAGATTAGTATAAAGAATTACTCTTGCTTAGATTTTTTTTTAGAGGGTAAACCATTGTTTCAAGATTAGAAAAAAAGAAAGACAATGACTGCTGTTGTTTGTCTTGCGAGAGGAACGATATGCGAAAGCAAGATGGCTCCTGCGTACGTGACCTGAGATGTTAATTTGCTGGGTCCCGGTGGGCCTGTTGGTCTGCAAAAGATACCGTTTTAAAATTGCAATCAAGCAAGTTTGATTTCTTTTTTTTTTTTCTTTTCTTTTTGTCTGATGAAACAGATGTTTAATGCCAAGCCCATCCGAATTTCCGCATCTGCTTTTTCGTGAAGCATATATATATATATTAAAACAATTTACATATAGATCGCTAACGTTGCCTCATTCCTTTATCACGCTCTACGATATATTTGAAAATGTAACTTTGATAATTCTGAAGAGGTGTGACTGTTTACTACGTGGTACGATTTCTACACGTGAGCTTGAAATTAGCTTTTTCTTACTTTTAATACATATGCGTGGTTCAATTTTCTACTTTTTACTAGATTTTTGTTTTGAATGTGATGTACACGATTTAACAATCAAATAAAATATTACTGGAAGACCCCTTGGTGGATTCTTAGGGAATCCGTTAGAATGACCCTTGGCAAATGTCACACAAGTCCCCTTTCAACGCTAACGCTGACACCTTATCTTTTCTGTATTGGTTTTCTCTTTTGCTTCCTCTATTTTTTTGCTGCCTCCTTTTGGCCTTGTTACGGGGTCAGTGTTAGCGTTTCTTAATGGGGGACGTGTATGGCGTTTCCCAAGGGTCATGCTAACGCATTTTCTAAAAATCCACCAATACATTTTCCTGTAATTTTATTTTTTCAACCCTTTTATATACTCTGCCTGTCAGACTACATCGATGCCCTTGGATACGGTCATCCATATCACTCGTGGAAAGAACCACATCCATACCACTCGCGGAGAGAACCACATCCATCGTTTTAACTACACACACACACACATCACAGCCCACGCACCGCTAGTACAGAAACACAGAGCGAAGAACATCCGGCGACGGGCAAAGCGCCAACTGAGCACGCCCACATTCCACTGCGCCGCGGCGCCTCCTCCTCTCTGGCTCCGCGCCAGCTGTGCGACGCTCCTTTGACGAAAACAAAAACACTCGTTTTGACGAAAACCAGGCGATGTCTGTCAGTTTGTCAGCGCCGAGGAGAGCGGGAGAGGGTAACGCGTGCTGACGTCAGCGCTTCGGACCAATGGGAGCGTCGCACGCGTCACCCTCTCCTCCTCCTTCTCCCCCTCTCCCCGGCGCCAACAAACTGACAGACACCGCCGGATTTTCGCCAAAACGAACGTTCTAATGCTAACGCATTAAAAACAAATCTCCCCGACCATGTGTAGTGATGATCCAACTGAGAAATGTATGCCCATATTCTATTCATTCGTTATTTGATCTATACTTGTAAATGTACTTACTAAAATAAAAGGAGATGACAAGATGACAAATAAGTCACCTTACATTTCAGACGTCACACCAAGCTGGTAATGCTGTCTGTGGAAGGGAACACCGGCTAGGTGGCGCAAACCATCGCCCAATTAAAAGGATTCGCAGGTATTCGTTTGGCCATTAGATGGTTCGCCTTTATTTTTTTAATGGGCCAGTGTGCATGCACACTAACCGTGCTTGCTCGCAGACAGCTTCATGCTTTCAGGGTTGTTCAGAAAATGACTCAGCATCCTGATCAGCGACACTTCAACTTACAGCAAGTCACCAAGGTCACATTCGCACTGCTGATACATCATTCAAAGAAAAACAATCTGCACACACTGTGTGAGGTGTGTTGTGTGGCGGTCCTGTCACATTTCGAAAACTGTGTTGACAAGTTCTAAGCATACATACATATGTGTAAAGTAAACATGCTTTAAACATGCGCGAGGCGCGTGTCCGAAGATAATCCTGTCCCCATGTCGGCAGCGTATGATGTAGGAGCTGTTTGACTGCGGTTTTGGCAAAGGCCTTCAGCTGAGCGCCTCTCACAGCAATCGGCGACTTCCCAGCCGCCTGAGGTGTCCAACGGCATAACAACAAAACGAAACGCAAAACAAGCACAAAACAAAACTATACTCTTCACAAACAATGTCACCAAGAAGACAGACGGCAAAAATAAGCAAAAAGTGAGGGAGATGAAAGCGGAGGACTTGCTTCAGGCGCCACATTCATTGTCCCCCCTCCTTCCCCGAAGAAGAAGCACCCCCCAGAAACAAAAGCTCCCTCGACTTCAGGCATGGCCGAGCTCTGTCAAAGGGAACGCTTGCGAAACGGCCGCTGACCACAACACTTGGCCGGGGCCCGGCGGTGGCCCATACGACGCGCTGCTTCATTTGCATCCGTGCACGGGCAGAGCGGACGACGTCTAGGACCTATAGCGTCATGTCGTCTGCGTGGTCGGAATGCGGATACCATAACTTCGAGGAGGACTTCTCGGCCAGTTCCGTGATGTCCAGTTTTCCCGCCGTCTGGAGGGCCGGTCTTCAACACCGTGAGCATACGCTGAACGTCAATCAACCTCGTAGCTGCTCGTAACAACAAAAAAAAAGGAGGATTTTGTTTTACGTTTGCCTTTTTATGTTTTGAATCTGGACAATATGCGCCAACTCATATGCGTGATGTTACGTGATGAAGCATGCGCGGAAATGTCGGCAGTAAAGACATGGGCACAGGCGCGTGAGCCTATGCGGAGAGCAAGTCGTCTGCTTCTTGTGCAGGAGTTCCTCTGACGTCAGAAGAACGCCGAGCTCTGATTGGCTGACTGAAAAAAGTGGGTAGATCTCAATGCTAGATGCTTTGAGGTCTACCCACTGTTTTTTTTTTTGTTTTTTCGATCAGCCACTCAGAGCTCGGCGTCGTTTTGGCGTCTCGGCAACTCTTGCGCAAGAACCAGGCGACTTGCTCTCCGCATAGTGTCATGTGTATGTTAATGCAGCCGTAAGTTAGTCAGCCCCAAACGGGCGTCTGGTGTCTCGGCTGTAGATGAGAAATTTAGCCAGTGCAGTATACAACCGCTAGCCTGGGGGTCTTTAACGAGCATCACGCAGTATAGTGGCACACGACCGCACGCCGGTATACTATGCTCATCCAGATCGAAACGGACAGGGGTGGGGATTGAACAGTCTTCAGACACAGTCTCGGACGTGCCTCTTCCTTGTGTGGCGGTTCTGTTACGTTGGTCGCACAAAGCCAACACTGTATTTTAGTAAGATAAATGAACAGTACGACTTCGGCTCGAAGGTTCGTTTTATAGATTTGCGTTGTGACCGACTGTATTGTGGGCTGCGAAGAGGAGGTGCGGCCACTGTAAGTGTAGTCGAGTCACTTCTGGTAATACAGTTAAAAACAGAAAGAGAGCCTTGATTTCGGTTGTTTTATCTCCGTTACTAAAGGAAAAAAAGCATATGTCCCCAGCAAGCTAATTATACGTAGTAATTTGCTAGGAGCGGAGACTATATAATTTGACTAAAAAAAAGTAAAGACCCCTATTCTAAAAAAAATATAAATAAAACATAGCACGAAACTTCAAGCATGCAGAACCCGGAGCCTTGAAACAGATTGCGCGTACATTTCTAAAGAAAACACTAAAGTGTGAAAACATAATTTAAAGAAGGAAAGATTCGGGTCAATGGCATAAATAAAATAAAGAAAAAAGAGAGAGAAAGAGTCCCAACAGACATTGCAGAGCCCTCTCGTTGCCTTTCTCTTCTTGAGGGGCGCCATCAGGAAACGACCAAAGTAGAAACATGCATGTCCCAGTTAGAGAGTAGGAACAAAACCAAACAGAAACAACGAAATAAAGAGTGCGCTCAATTCTGTCCCAGCCGAGTGCTCCGAGGTGATACAGACACGTCGAGGCAGCACCCCCATGGAATCGCTTCTTCATGACTCTCGGCGGCGGCTTCGCAGGGCTCAATCTCCGTTCGCTTCTCGAGAAGCTCGCATTCCTCCTTTGTGTCTTTTCTCTCTGGTCTCGGCGTTGTTGTGTCGGTCTGCGATCATTTTTAGCGCGGCCCGCAAAAAGACGCCTTTCGCGGACGATGTGTGACATGCCGAGCTTTCTCTGCGCGTCGAGACCGGTTTGCTTTTCTTTGGTGCCTCTGTGTGCTTTTCGGTTTCCTTTTTTTAGAAGAAAAAAAAAATGATGAATTGAGAGTCTCTCTTTCTCTTTTGCAATTTCTTTTGTTTGTTTGTGTGTGTGTTTTTTATCACTTACGCTATATATATTTGTGTATATATATAGGAATATATTGATGTGTGTGTGTGTGTGTTTCAGCGAAGACTGACAAAAATTCCTAAAATTAGTGTATTCCAGGTAAAAATATAATTTTGTCGGGACCGCATTACTCGCGGTGGCGGACGTCAGAAAATCCGCGATATTTATTTATTTACTTGTTTATTTTACCCTCAGGACCAGAGGCATTACAGAAGGGAATGTCGAGAAGACATACAAAAATAACGGCGTAAAACACAAAATAGTTATACAACAGGGAAAATACATGGCCGGAACATTTGGACAAAAAAGAATACAGTCCACAATTGACGTAAGTGATGCAGGTAGGTGATTCCATTCTTTCGAAACTCGAGGAATAAATGAAGCAAAATATTTGTTATAATGGCAAAACGGAACGCGTACTTTGTGACCGTGATCCAAGCGTGCATAAACAAACGATGGGGGGGGGGGGGGGGGGGCGCCCCAGAGTGTATCAATTGATTTCTGAGTACAGTGTTGTGATGAAAAATTTTGGGACACAAATACTAGAAATATTTCGGCGATGTGCGAGACTGGGTAGTGATAAAGTATTTTTCATTGATGTTACGCTAGCGGTACGATTATAATTAGCAAATATAAAACGTGCAAATCTCTTCTGAATTCGAGAGAGTCAGTAAGGTAGGCGGTACCGGGATGCCAGATGGAGGCTGCATACTCAAGCTTTGACCTCGCTAATGTTTTATAAAGAAATAGTTTTAATGATGACGGGCCCATAGAAAAATTACGTTTAAGATAACCAAGCATAGGTTAGCGTTGTTAGTCATATAATTAATATGAAGGTTCCAGGAAATATCCGAGCTTAGGACCACTCCTAGATCCTTATAAGAGATTACAAGTTCTGGTTTTGCGTTATTAAGACTACACGTAGAAGTAAAATTAACCTTACGATTCCTGTGCATTAGTTTGCACTTGTTAATATTTAGTTCGATTGACCAGAGCTTACACTATTTTAAAATAAAATCTAAATCACGCTGTAATTGCTTGGAGTCAGAGAGTTAGATATTATTAAATAAATGGCACAGTCGTCAGCAAATAATTTGATATAGGACGAGACAATACTGGGCAAGTCGTTAATATAAATTAGAAAAAGTAAAGGACCTAAAACGGACCCTTGGGGTCCATCGGAGTAACGAGATGTCAGAGTGGAGTTGAAACCATTACAAGTTACAAATTGCGAACGCTCTGTTAAAAATGATACAATCCAATTAAACACATTAGGATCAATTTCAGTTTACTTTGTTTTTGAAGAAGATTATGTGACGCCTTATCAAAAGCCTTTGCAAACCCTACCGAAAAAAATGCTATAACTTTTCGCTAACTGGATTATGGAAAAGGAAATCTAACTGGATTTCATGTTTTCAGCAAGAAATCCAGTTATATTTCCTGTTCCATAATCCAGTTAGCGAAAAGTTATACTGGGTTTTTCGGTAGGGAAGTCAAGAAAAATGCAGTCTATCTAGGATCCCTGATCAAAGGCAACATGAAAGTCGTCGTAGTTGTGTTTCACAAGAAACTTTTTTCATAAATCCATGTTGACATGGAGAAAAAATGAGTTGGGTTCGAGGAAGGCAACTAGTTGGGTGTAGATAATGTGTTCGAAGACTTTACATGGAATGCTAGTCAATGAAATGGGCCTGTAATTGTTAGGGGAGTGCTTTTCACCAGCTTTGTAAAGAGGAATTACTTTTACGATTTTCCAGTCGTTTGGTAGAACAGAGGCATCGAGGGACTGTTGGAATAGACTCGCAAGTATGAGAGAAGAGTATTCAATTGTCGCTTTAAGGAATTTTGAATTTATTGCGTCTATACCCGTGGCTCATGATAATTTAAGGCTATTTATTATTTTTGAAACACCGTTGGGGTCAACAACAACATGGTTCATTAATGAAAAAGCGTTAACATGATCTGTCGGAGTGGAGTTACTATGAGGATTTGAAAATGATTTAATAAACACTTCATTAAACATTCTAGTAGATTCGATAATCGGAGTGTTATTTGCTGTTTGAAGTGAAATAATGGATGACCTATCACGGGTTGACATAACGTTCCAAAATATTTGAAGCAGCAAAACTATCGAGGATTATTTTGTAGCATAGATGGCAATGATTGATTAAAGAACTTACGTTTAGCGTTACAAATTTCTTTTTTATAACATTCGGCGCAGTAGCATATTTCTGCCAGCGAACTGGGCAAAGAGTACCTTTGGCGGCTTTAAATAAACGCTTATTTTTCTTAGAAAGTCTCATGAGTACTCTATTGAACCATGGCGAATGGGAATTTACAATAATAGTTTTCAAAGGTATGTATTTTTCAGTAAGTAGTATTATCTCTTTTTCTTTTTTTTTTAAGGACCCAGTTTTGTTCGACAAAGCGTTCGAAAAAGTTTTCAAAATATCGATCCGAAAAATTACATAGATCCACATTAATAACATTAATGTGGATCTAATTAGTAATCAGTTCCCTAGTTAGTTAAAATGACTCATTAACTTTTTTAATTACTGAAAATAGGCATGTGTTTTCAATTAGAAACTTGCTCAGCATCATCGAAAACCACTAAATCAGTCATTTTCAGATAGACTTTGAGCGCGTGAGAAGCGTGGCAGTGCGCTCAAGTTACCAATCGTGGAGCATGTACAAGGCTAGCGGTGGCGAGAAAGCGCCCGCACTATTTTTTTTTTTCGTCTGTATCAGAGCCCCAGTCTTGTACCTGCTCAACGAGTGGTAACTTTAGCGCTTCCCATGTGCTCAAAGTATTTCTGAAAATTACTGATTTAGTGGTTTCTGATGACGCTCAGGAAGTTTCTAATTGGAACCATATGTCTATTTTCACCTATTAAAAAGTTGATTAGTCATTTTTAAATAATTAGCGACCTAATTAGTAAGTTTCGCGCATTTTTTGACGTTCACCACAACGAGTAACGCGGTCCCGAGAAAATGATCTTTTTACCTGGAATATACTATTTTTGTCAGTTTTCGCTGCAACAACCGGTGTATATATATATATATATATATATATAAGACGTTTCTAAATCAAAATTAAAAAAAAGACGACCGCGATATGCGTAAGCTGAAGTAGGCTATGTCAGATCGCCAACTGAAACGGCTTGTGGCAGCCACGATTTGTAAAAGCAGACGACGCCCAGCATCGCCATTTGCAGCAGCTCCCGCGAGAAAATGAAATCCTGCGAGACAGCGTGTGATATGCTTGCTCCACAATGCTAACCGCGACTACCACGAGGCGTTGCCTGTGTTGCGCCTGATCAGAGCTTGATTGGATATCAATCAATACAGCCAATCAATCCAATCGATCTCATAATGGGTTTTATTTACAAAAAAGTATATGATCGAAATTATTGAAAAATCACCTGGAACCATTTTGATTAGTTCGCGTCCATGTTCCTCCATTTTATTCTCGCAATAGTAGGAATGCTTTAAACTGTGGTTATACGGCCTAAAACGACACTCGTATGATAAAGTGATGCAAAGACGCAATCGAAAGTAACGAACATCGGTTACAGCATATGGCAATGAGCTTCAAGACGACGATGATATATAGTGCGGAGGGACATCCGTGGAAGGACATTGGTGTTTCAAGGAACTGCTAAAATTGAGTGTGTGGTGACCGAAGACGGGGATAGAGATGCTGTTCGCAACTCCAAGGACGGCGACGTATACGCCAACCCAGCGGAAAAAGACGGGAACCACCACCTGTATAGTACAGCTAAAACCGACGCGGCCTAGCGGTGGAATTGTGAAACAAAAAAAAAAAAAGGAATTAAACGCTCCAGGTGTGAGTGGCGAATGAGTCTTTCGTACAGGTTCGACGAGACTTGTAGTGTGCGTGCGATCAACGCGATCACTCTGCTCGTTCGTGATACCATACTCACAAAGCCTGGCAGTTCGACGACGAGCCATAGAGTGCCCGGTCGCAGACTTGGAGCGCGAGGATCTGGTGGCACAGAGCATTAAAGAGCCATTTCTCGGGGAACCTGGACGTCACCGCACAGCTTTTGCAGCGGCGAGGACCCGAAACACACTTGTTCGCTCGGGACAAGTGTGTTTCGGCGTCTCGCCGCAGCGGGGCGCCAGCCACGTGGCTCTCCTCTCATCCGTTGTCTGCCGCTCCGCCTTTTCCATTTCGGCGGCCGCTTCTCGTGGTGATCTGCCAGGTTTTGCCAGTATATAGGAGGCTATGGTGATACAGAGGACACACTGTCCGATGCGTTCCCTCGTCTGACGGTCACATACAAAGTCTGTCTGCATACACGCTAGCATATACGTATGTGGAGCGCTTCGGAAATGCCTGAGGCTGTCCGCAGACGCTTGTGTCATCAGTGTCTGCCGCGAACAGCGTGTATTTCATGTACGACGCGTGAGCAGTGAGACCCCGGCCTTAGACACGTCGTGGACTTCCAGGTGACGTTGTGAGAGCGGGGATGTTGCACGACCCGCGGCGGCAGCAGCAACATCAGCACGTGCGGTCGCCGTCTTCCTTGGAGGACTCGCACGTGGGGGCAGGAGGACACAGGCCCGGGGGAGGAGGAGGAGGGCAGGCCCTACCCAACGGCCAAGGGCCCTGGCAGGGTAGCTACAGGCCGCCCAGGTAACGTCCCCTATACCAACACCTTCCGTGTCGTTCTTTATATGTCTGTGTGGCTCTATACCGAAGCGGACTGAATGGCCGAGAGGGGACAATCACGCGCACCCAATCGTCCTCTCGGTCCCTCTTTTACCAAATCATTGTCGTGAATTACCCGCTAGATTTGGCAAAGAATCCTGGTGTCGTGACATCGTGGTGTCAGAGTGTCACGTGACGTCATTTCACATGACGTCAATTCCCGCTTGCTTTAGGGAATGATTTTTTCGCTGAATTTATCGGAAATGTTTCTACGCTAAATTTAGCGGGAATTTACTGTCACCTGACATTATGGCGCACACGGTGTCACATGGACACCGTTCGCTGAATTTATCGAGACTGTGCAGAAGTGTGCAGCAGGAACCGGGAATGTTTTTCCAAACGCTATTTTTTAACGTTTTTTTAAATTTATTTTGGTTTTTGGCGCCGAAGGTTGAGGCGACTCCACTAAGCGTACCAAGTTTTAATATGCCGTATCAGTGTCCCCCGAACGACGTACGTGTCCCCCTTCCTTCAGCCGGCACCACCACCCACCCCAGCACCCACACCATCCGCACCAGCACCGCGTGCCTTCCAGACGCCCGTCCTCGCCGTCGGACTCGACAAGCACCTCTTCGGACGACCGCGAGGAGATGGCCCGGTCCCTGGTGCGCCGCCCCGCACCTCCCGGCGGCAAGGCGTGGCACCAGCACCAGGAAGGGTTTCGGGCGGGCGGCGGCACTCTCAGGTCGACGAGAAGCGTCCCGGCGCTCGCCCTGGCCACGTGGGACGGCGAGCCGTGTCCCGTGCACGGTCACGGTCCTTCGTTCTACCCGCCGCACGGACCTCCGCCACCGCACGGGCCTCCGCCACTCGGACCGCCTCACGGACCTCCGCCTCAGCTGCCTCAGTCAATGCCGGCGCAGGCTTCCATGAGGAGGTAATGCGCCAGAAATGGGAAGAGGTCGGAAAATGGGAAGGATCGTACGTGGTTAGGGATTCTGGGGACATCTCCGGAAAAAGTGGTTTTGGGTTTCTTTTTTATTTCTTTCTAAAGTTAGAGAAACTAGGTTTAGAGTGCCGGCTTCCGTGATGAAATAATGTGCTTCTTGAGAAACGAGAAATTGTCGGCAAATGGGGAAGAGTCGTCCCTGGTCAGGGCTTCGAGGGACAGCTCCAAGCGAAAGCTTGGGGTTTCTCGAATGGCGAGGGAAGCCATGCCTAGAGCACAGGCTCCCGTAAGGAGGAAATGCGTCTCTTGAGAAACGGGAAATGGGGAAGAGTCATGCGTGCTCAGGGCTTCGAGTGACATCTCCGAGGGAAAGCTATGGAGTTTGTCGAAAAGCTAGGGAAGCCAAGTCTACAGCACAGGCTTCCATTTGAGAAACGGAAAATCGGGAGGAGTAGTGCGTGGTCAGGGCTTCGAGGGACATCTCCGAGAGGAAGCTAGAGAGTTTGTCGAAAGGCTAGGGAAGCCAGGTGTAGAGCAAAGGCTTCCTTGAGGAGGTAATGCGCCTCTTGAGAAACGGGAAATGGTCGAGAAACAGGGAGGAGTCGTTCGTGGTCAGGGCTTCTAGGGACAGGTCTGAGGAAAAGCTAGGGAGGTTTTTGAAAGGTTAGGGAAGCCAGGCAAGCACAGGCTTCTACGTAATAATGTGCCTCAATGTAATGTAATAATAGCTCAGTTGATAGAGCGTTCCACTGGAAATGGAGAGGTCCCTAGTTCAATGCAAGGACCAGACGGATTTTTTCGGTCGCGCACCAGTCACCTAGTTGTGTTTGGAGTAAATTTTGCTAAAGTTGAAGCCTGGGCGAGTTGGTATGACATATTTAAAAGGTTAAAACAGCGCAGAAAACAACGAACAGGGTAAAGAAGGACACAGACACAGCGCTCTGTCTGTGTCCTTCTTTACTCCGTCCGTTGTTTTTTGCGCTGTTTTAACCTTTTAAATGTGTTTGGAGGTTTGTGCTTGTCCCTCTCCCTTGTTTCCTTTCTCCGGAGATTATATTCATCATTTGGTTTCATGTTTGACGTGCTTATTATCCCAGGTTTGGGTTCATGTTCCACGGCTTATTGCCACAGGTTCCGGTTCATGTTCGACGTGCTTATGTCCCAGGTTCGGGTCCATGTTCGACGTACGCGCGGGCTACTACCCGATGGCACCGCTGGACCGTAAATCCCTGCACGGGTCCATGAGCGCCCTGGGTGTACCCCCGGCCGTACCGCCCCCTCCCATGGGGCCCCCCTACATGCCGCCCCCGCACCTGATGCCGCCCATGATGAGGCCGCGGCCCTACGTGTTCCCGGCGGAGCCCCTGCCCACCAGGGACCCCTTCCGACCCAAGACCCCGGTGCTTCAGCCCCCGAAGCTCGAGCAGGACTACTACTCCGTCGACCAGGTTCGTGGCACTTTTTTTATAATTTTTCGTTTGCGCTATAGAAGGTGCAAGTCGCCGCCCAATTTAAATAGCTGTACTATGCAAATTCATTTATGCGACTTTTTATTTATTTGGTAAGCCAGGAGACCCGCTACGAGCGGCAGAGTTGATCGGCCCCTGATATAACAAAAGTATTTGACTTTGAGGGTATGACCCTCAGGGAGAACGGGTAGTTGAAGCTGGAATATAAAGTTCTAATTTTAAGCTACTGTTTATTAGTTTTCATTCCTGTAACTACAACACATCAAGTTACAATGAAACTTCTGCAACTTAAGGTGTATTGAGTTACTGTAAGTGTAACTAAAAACTTAGCTTCTCATTCCCCGGGAACTGCCTCAAACTCTTCAGTGAGCTGAGTGCTGAATCGAAAACATAATCTTTTGCACGGAAAGTGAACTGTTGGTCAGGAATGGTAGCACATCGGGTGTCTTTTACAAGTGACCGGAACAGAGCTCGGTGACTTTTTATGTGAAACTGTATATGCAAAAATACTCCAAAAGCCGGGAGACGTCATAATTAAAATAAGAACACCAACTTGACACAACGTACGTTTGCAATAATGTAACTATTTGTAACCGCATTATATTTCAG
This sequence comes from Ixodes persulcatus, assembly GCA_013358835.2. NCBI lineage: Eukaryota > Metazoa > Arthropoda > Arachnida > Ixodida > Ixodidae > Ixodes > Ixodes persulcatus. The sequence continues at coordinate 32,396 of JABSTQ010001478.1, read as the reverse complement.
CTGTAAAACTGAATTAGTTCTTAAGAGTTATTTTCACTGACTCCTACTCGCCCCTACGTAAAGCCAGAGAGGGTCTTGAGGGTAGACAAACAAATCAATAACCGTGTCCTTTAATCGCTGCTATGGGTGACCTATAACACAATTCTACCACGATGTGCATTTCATTCCATCCAGATTTTCGTTCATAGCAGACAATAAATGGGGAGCTCGTTCGTGCGCTGTGAACAAGGCACTTCGAAGATGGCACTCAGCGAACACTACCCGGTTGCTACCACTTCATTCGAAAACAAACACACAAACACACGCGCGCACACACACACACACACGCACGCGCCCACACACACACACCCTCGCACACACACACACTCACACACATATATACGCAGAGTTATCCAAATTAAAGGTGTTCGTACATAGAACAATATATGAACTATAGTCACTTACAAAGAAAGAACGGCAGGGTGTGTCTTTCGAACACCCGGCCTCCAGCATGCGCTCCATGCCTTCCACCGTGCTCTTTGTCTGCCCGCGCGCGCTCGAGGTGCACGAGACGTCGAAGCATTGTCGAAGGCAGGAAGCTCACGCTGGAGGTGAGACAACTGAAGCTCATCCCTGCCGTCCTCACCTTGCCACTAGCTCCATCAAACACTACTGACTTTTTTTTTTTCATTTCTTGCACGTTACAATGCAGGTGTGCTGCAAAGGCCATCTAGTAGTCCTCTGGATTATCCTGGCGGTCGTCACCATCGGTGTGATTCTGGGAATCATCCTCGGCGTCACCGTCACCTAGGCCGGACACCTGGACATCTCCGGGAGGACGCGCCACGCTGTCCTATACGACGCGTCACTCGCGGGACTATACTCGTGCGGCCTAATTGGGGCTCCACGAACCAAAAGAGGCTTACCACTCAATCCCGCTTCAGTTTGGGCCCGTCGGGAAAGACGAGGGTGCATCGAAATGCGCCTTTGGACTTGGACATCAGTGATATACCGGTCTTCCAGATGGCCCTTAAAAATCTCGGTGCAACTCGTGATCCTAAAGCACCCCCCGAAGGGCTTAGTCTGGATTTTTTTTTTTTTTTTTTTTAACAAGAAGATTAACGACACGTAGTCCTAAACTGAAGTTGTGGGTAACTTTCAACATTGTGGGCTACCTGATTATCGGTTGCAAAAACGCTGCGTCATGCTGGAGAGACAAGCAACGAGCGCTTCTTGCGGACAGGTTGCGGACAGGTCAAAACACTCCTTGACGGGCCGTAGCCGATGCGGAATGCACGCAAGTCGTCTGCTTCTTGCGCAGGGGTTACGGTGACGTCAGAGCGAAGCCGAGCTCTGATTGAAAGGGTAGTGGGTAGACCTCAACGCTAGATGCCTTAAGGTCTACCCACTATTCTTATTTTTTAATTCAGCCAATAACAGTTCGGCGTTTTGACATATTGTCGCAACCTCTGCGCAAGAAGCAGACGAACTTGCGCTCCGCATTGGCGGCGCTGCGTGAGTCCACTATAGTGATGACGTCTGGGGGAGAAAGGCGCAGGCCTTGTCTTCTAGTGGTGTTGCCGTAGCGCCGGAGTTTCTACGTCACCGACAAGCGGCCACCAGTGACCAATCTGTAGTGTTCAGTCTGCTTCCCGCGCTGGCCGCTTGTGGATGACGTGCCAAATCCAGCGCCGCGGCCTTGTTTCTGAAGAGGTGTTGCCTCGACATATACTGGATGTAATTGCAATGGCTCGTCTGCACAATGATGCCCAGACACCTTGTGTCTGCGCATCCTTGAGGTGCATATAATTGAGGCAGCACGTTGCAGGTAATATATCGCTCTGCCTTCTCGGTTGATCTAGAGGTTTCATGTAGGTGATAGCCAGATTGGATAAGGATCGTTGATTTGTGCGCGTCATTGTTATAGGGGGAGGGGGGGGGGGGAGGGATGCGTTGTCTGGTCCCATGACTGGCATCATCGCAGGCTTGAAGTTACCTCATTTGCCAGATCGCTTGAACTAGAGCCAGTAAATAAAGCGCGGTTAAAGAGTATTGGCACTCCGTTTCGCGATTTTCTTGCGAGCGCCGCCATTTTGGTGCCTTGTGCAGAGCGGGCGCATCTGGCGATCGTTGGGATTCGAAACTTCGGCTTCCTGGGTTTTGGTTGCAGTGTCAGGGAGCTGGGGCGATACCTACCGCTTGGCTCTGTCGCGGGTTGTTTTAACATCTCTGGAGGACGGAAAAGCGTTTCCTGTCATTTCAGATAAAGCTTCGGACAATTGCAGCAACCGTGGTGGTTGTGAGCACGAAGTTGGCTGATACGTCGTTACTTCAAGTGTGGCTCATTTAGTGGCTCTGTGTTAAACCGGTGGCTTCTTTTTCGTTAATTTGTTTTCCTGTTTCTTTTATTTCGACAGCACTTCGAGTTCTTTTAGTGGAAACTAACGTACGTGTCTTAGCTTCATGAAAAAAAAAAAAAAATAGCCGTTATTTGAGCCGTAGTGGAACCTCACGAAGTTCAACAGTCGTGGTACGCGCATGGGCATGTTCGACGTGGTGTTTAGGCACTGGCAGAACATACGTTCCGTTGATGCCTAAAGAGGCAACCAGGAGTTACAGACACGCGTGCAACGTGAAACTCTTGCATCGTGCTTTGAAGTGTAGAGATTATGAAAAAAAAAAAAAAAAGCAGCAGGCTTTGTTAACCTTGGAAGCTTCGGGGAGCGCATTTCACACGAATGTCTTCGGGTTGTGTCATTACTGCACGGTTGCCGTTTTGCGCGGACCTACAAATGTAAGAACTCGCGAGGCTTTCTATTTTGGAACGACCTACTGCACGCCACTTTTTCCCCTACTTTCTTCTCGTACTTTTTTTCTCTCTTTACTTCTCCTCCAGTGTCGTTTGGAACGTTGTTATTTGCCCATCTAAAGTAGCCGGTTCCATTGTTCTCCGTCAAACAATAGGATGGCAAGGCGTTCAGGATCCTACCTCTCTCTTTTCATCTCCGCCGTTGTTGCGCACTACTCACAAAGAGTGCCCATCGCAAAGTCGACATTTTCCTGCTTCTCTGTCTGACCTTGGCCCCGACTGCCCGATCAACTAGGGCGCGAAAACTCGCTCCGGAACGGACACGATGTCCTCCGTCAGTCTCCTGGGGTCCGCTTTTGGTCACTGCGAGTCTACGAAGTCTACGAACGCTATCTTCGCTCGCTACGTGAAAGCTTTCACGGAGCGAGCGAAGATAGCGTTCGTAGACTCTGCGAGAGAACAACGCGGTCCGTCCCCGTCCGCCCGCTACGAATCGCCGTTCGCAGACGTAGACGGTCTGCTAGGTCTGCTACGAGCCGAGCGCCGCGGCGAATTGAGATCGGACGTAGAGGGAAGTTGTGATCCTCTGCTAATTTACGTTAAACGTCATTGACAACTCGCACCTTTAGTTTGCACAACTTAAGTTGTTCTGCTGCCGTACACAAGCTAACATCGATCGGTAGATGAAGGAATACTAAGAACAAACGCACATCAGAGGCCGCGAGACCTCTATCGCTATTTTTATGTTGGACGCGGTCTCGCCGAAATATTGCCAGATTGTGAACTTGCAAACGGGGTTAAAAATGTCTTACTGGTGGATTACGCGCGCAAGCTGTGACGTCACGTCCAATTAGCAGCCGAGAAGGCTCCTACTCTCACCTTGACCAAAATCGAACTGGACTGGCGGACGCTCCAGTCGGCACCTTCTTAGCTGTCACGTCTGTATACAACAATGCCCGTAACTTAAATTGCGTTTTTTTTTTTTGTTTCTCATCTCGTCGTGTCGAAACATGTAACCCTGGGCATTTTCACTCGGCGTTCGGATTGCTAACACAGCGTTCAAGGACCATTTCGTCGTTTGTGTGTGCGGTGTCCTCGAAGACTTCAGCCCGTGCCTCCAGCGTACAAACGATTCGAGTCACGACGCGATGACCATAGAATGATCGCGTCTGGGAGATTAAATGAGAGAAGCTAGCGCTCGTTCCCCATTGGCTAATAAGCCATGACGTGGGAGCTCGCAAGGGAACCGACCAGGGAGCGAGTTAAAGCCACGTCGGTTGCTGGTCGAACCTTTGGTGTATCTGGGACGACCTTTGTAGAATGCCGAGCCCTGTGAAGTGTATTTATTTTGCTGAGTCGGTGTCCAACAGTACGCCCAACAAGATCATTTTAGGACTTAAATTGTCTAGTTATGTTTTGAAGCAGATTTATAATAAAATGGTCATTCATGATGTCTTGCATGTTTCTATGCTCCGTTTCACCTTACGTTGTACCGCAGCGAAGGCTAGGAGCGCGAGCTCATAGCGTTGGCAGCTGCCCTTAATGCACGAGAGCTTGTGCCGCCGAGATCTGCTTCAGAGCAAAGAGCTCGCGCTTGTAGCCTTTCCTGCGGTACATCATAAGGTGAAATAGGGTATAGGGGCCTTACGCTTTTGTAATGATTCCGTGCGCGTGCCTGGCCCTGATGTCCCAATCATGCTTTGCCATACAATGAGCTTGGCGCAAATATGACTTCCTGACTAACTATACGTTACGGTGAAATTTTAGATATGGCGTGTGAACTGAGCGCTCATACCAGGTTGTGATATGACGTCAGGCGCCAATAACCAATCTGGCAACCCCACTCCAGGCTATGGCCGCGTGGACGTCAGTGCGGCGCAAGTTGTACCCTCTGTACTCGCTGACGATACCAAGTGCCTCAAATCTAAAGTAGGTCAGTGGGGATCACTTACTACAAGTCAGCTTGGCCAGTGTGAGCGCTGAGCTAGCAAAGTAGCTCTGCCATTCGAAAAACAAGGGTCACAACACGTATACCAATGCCCACGCTACTGCCGCTTATTGTTGTAAACAATATACGAGCTTCTTTAAACAAATGTGTTTTCAAAACCCATTATGGTGATCACATTGTCCTGGCGTGACCGTGGTGTGAACTCCCAGACGACTGTGTGTGTGTGCGTGTGTGTGTGTTTGTGCGTGTGGGGGAGATTATTGATAGCCGCGTGCAACACTCATGCGAGACCCTCGCAACATGGTGCCTCAATAAAGTTATTATATTTTCCTCTAACCTACACCCGCACAAAGCTTTTTTTTGTTGTTGTTTCGTTTTTTTTTTTTTTTTTCTTCCTCACCATTGTTTTCCACGGTACACACGCTTCGTCAGCTTAAATTTCTTCGTGTGGTCCGCGCATGCGTGATCGGCGTAGCCACACCATTGTCTGTGGCTTGGACAATGGCTTTGTCGCCAAGAAGACGGACGCAATCTCGCGGTCGACGCGGAGATAATTGCCTTCTGGGAGGGAGGGGAAAGTCGACAGACTCGGTTTGCTCCTTGTTTGGACGGAGAAGAGATCGGCCGACTACAGAACTAGGACATCATGCTGTGTCCCTCTGCGTACCCCGACCAGGCGGTGATGGAGGATGTGTTTCGACGCGCCGGATCCGCAGTGACCTCTTGCTCATTCGCTTCGGGTGAACTGGTAATGGTCCAACTTTCTCCACCTTGATTGTTTTGATCGCTACTTTGATGGATGGCAGAAACAGTCCGCGTGTTGGCCTCTCAATAGCTTCCTCGTCGTTTTTCCGGGGTTTGAGTAGTTCCCTCTTCGAAGTCGAGGCTCTCTGACCGCTCATTCACACTGGAAGCGGATCGGCGTTCGCAAAGCGGTTGCGAACGCGGATCCGCTTCCAGTGTGAATGAGCGGTCAGACAGATGTTTAACCAACACAGGTCTGTGGACAGAGTTCTTCACCTACCTCGATTACGCGCGGGGCATAGATTAAACGCGAATGCTGCGTCAGAATCGGGGTTTAATTCCACGATTTAATTTACTTCAGCTCTAAAATAGTGCCTTTTTTGGTCACTAGATTCTTTATTGGCTCGCTGATAACAATTTCTGCTTGATTATTACTTGAATCGGACACAAAATAAATGGCCATGGGAAGCAAACACCGATAGACAAACGGCAAATAGAAAATATTTTCGGTATTTCGGAGAAATTTGATTTCAATCATTATAGACAAATCGATGCGATTTAAATTGTAAATTATAATCACGATTTAAATCGCGATTTAGATAATCTTGATCTTTATTCTCCATCCTGGTCAAAAGCCAGCAACTAATGGAATCCTTGTTGCCCACGCAGCTGAAGTGAAACGCAAGGGGCGAGATTGTTCGATCCCTGCATTGTCCGCAGGTGGCGCAATCCGCCGCCCGATTCAAAGGGTTCAGCCGTATTCCATTCATCCAAGTCCAATATACATACAAGCATAAGATTTTTTTTCCCTACTTTTTTAGGTTGCAAGTTTTGCGTAAACATACGCGAAGCACAAGTTCGTCTGCTTCTTTTGCGTGGGTTGTGGTGACATCAGAACGCCGAGCTGTGATTGGTTCTGATTGAAGGATAGTGCGTAGACCTCAATGCTATAGTCGGTTACAAGTCAAGAAGGTAGGAGAAGCTCCTCCCACAAGCGTGGTGCGCCGGTTTCAAATCCCTCCGCAATCGAAAGAAGAGTTCACTGGAAACGCTCCTTGTTCCGCTTCAATGGATAGATAATGGCCACAGAGTGGTGACAACTTGTCTCCGACCCCCACGTTTTAAGAAAGCGACCTTTGTATTCATCGGAGAGGGAACCGAGCCCCTGAAAGCAGCCTTTGTATCAATCGGAGGGGGACGCTAATCCCCGAAAGTCGTCTTTGTTTGCATCGGAAGGGGAAGACTCTAATCTCCCTCTCGTGGCTTCCACAATGCTAAGTCAAAGTCGAAAGATAAAGCAAATATGTACAGAAAGGCAAGACCCTCCTCGCACGTTGGCCGCAACGTCACGGAAACGATGGGACGCTATTGGATGCGGAGGTGGCGGAGGGATATATGATTCCCTTTGAGGGGCATTTGCCGCTACCTTCTTGACTTGTAACCTCTATAGCTGCCTTGAGGTCTACCCACGATCCTTCAATCAGAGCCAATCAGAGCTTGGCGTCTTTCTGACGTCACCACAAACCCTGCCAAAAGAAGCAGACGAACCTGCGCTCCGCATACGTACCCCTGTGCTTTTCTTCTTATTGTTTTCTTTACTCGAAAGCAGTGTCTGTTGCGTCTGTTTCTTCCTTGCACGACGGCCCCGTCACATGGACCATGCAAAAACTGACTGCAGACATGTTGGAAGCACATACACATGTATGGAGCGAACATGCTCGATTCACGTCCGCAGACCATTCTGCCATCATGTCTGCAGAAAACACCGTCTGTCTTTTTTTGCGTGATGTCCGAGCAGTCTGGCAACGCAGCTCCGGAGCATGCGACGCCGCCCAGCGGAAAACGCGCGAGGTAGGGGAAGAGCGGGGAGTTATACCGCCTGTCCACGCCCGCAGCGAAAACTGGCGGCCGAAATATAAAATAGGAAAAAGAAAGGGGATTATAAACGCACGCCGTTGGAGTTACAAATACAACAGCAAAGCATCTGAGCATATTCTGTTGCACAGGCAGCACCGCCATCTTGGAATGACGTCAGAAACATGACTTGGTCGCCACTTTAACTTCTTTCTTTAGCAATTGTTTAATTGTGGCAACACATGACATGAGGTTTTATGAAGCGTACTTTTACTAAAACAAACAAACAAAAAAAAAAAAACTTTAATGTCGAGGATGGCATAAGCGGTGACCTTCGTAGAGAGTTATTCTAAAATTTTCCTGGAGTAGTGGTTTGGTTGAATGGGCAAGAGTTCCTTTCTTTCGTTTTATTATTTGACGGCGAAATAAAAATTAAATAAAAAAGCAATACGCGTGATGAGCGCAGCAGAAGGAAGATGTACTAGTCCTCAAATTGCTTTGTTTGTGTTTTTGTCATATTTCTCTAACGCCCATTTTGGATTTGAGGCTGGGTCAAACTCATTATACGAAAACTCGTCTTCTTTCTTCTTTCTTTCTTTTTTCATAAAACAAGAAATATGATTATTTTGCTAGCTTTTCTGCTAATATTAATATACTGATGTCCATGTTTATGGAGCACAATGTCGTGCGGTGGAGAGGTCGTCAAATGAGATGAGAATAAATTTACACTCCCTCTCATGAGAATTCATTCTTAAAAAAAGTCCGTATTGCTTATATCGTTTATCAACCACTCTTCCGTTTTTCTGTTTTCAACATTCACTGACCCACTCGAAAGCTCATGCAATGCATGCGCACACAAACATACAGACACACACACTCACGCACGCGGACAAATACAAATGGCACAGGGTTCTAACAGAGCGTCGCCGGAGCAAGACCATCGGCGACTATACAGGGGCCCCATGTTGCGCTTTTTGGACTCCCACGGCGACTAGGGAGAAGGATGTGACGTCAACAATGTAGCAAACGCAGATTGGATGTTGATTGGTGAGGGCCGCTGATGACGAATTTCCGCAGAAGAAAATGAAGCTCACTTTTTTTTTTGTTTTCTTCAGCGGATATTCGTCATCAGCGACTCTCACCAATCAACATCCAATCTGCGTTTGCTGCGTTGTTGACGTCACTTCCCTCTCCCTAGTCTCCGTGGGAGTCCAAAAAGCGCAACATAGGGCCCCAGGGGGCAAGAGAGAGCCTTGCCGTGTGTGAAGAACGACGGGGAGAGGGAGAACAGTGCCTCTGCTGTAGAATGGGGTTTTGCGTTCGTGCGTGAGCATTTTTAGCCGGGAAGGGGCAAATAATACAACATTACATTAACAGCGGTGCTGTTAATAGATTTAACGGCTACCGCTGTAAAAATGTATTAACAAATTGTAGCGTGAAAATCAGACCCCCTATATTATTCACCATGACCGCATAACTCACCTCCACACTCCGCATAAGTGTACTTTCCCTGCTTCTTTTTTTTTTTAGAGCGCAGCTCTTAGGCGCCCATTTCCGGCTTGAGCAGTGTTGCATTATGGGACGTTTCCCAAAATGACATCACACGTGACGTCACGTGTGACGTCACGAAGCTCTCTCGTGACGCCACCGCGCGTTGCATTATGGGTAAACTTCCCCGCTCAATTTAGCCGAGAATTCCCCGCTAAACTCAGAGGAAAAATTTTCCCGCTACATTTAGCGGGAAATGTTCCCCGCTAAATTTAGCGGAAACAATTCCCCGCTAAATTTAGCGGAAAATTTTTCCCTCTAAATTAGCGGAAAAATTTTCCCGCTGAATTTAGCGGAAAATTTAGCGAAACTTTTTCGCTTAATAGGAGGAGAGGAGGAGGGGAGGGTACGGATGAGGGGCGAACCCTCCTCTCAGTAGCTTCCCCTCCTCCTACTCAAGAGCTGCGCTCTAATTCGGTGTTACAGGGGATTATTTGTAAACGTCTTTCATTTTTTAGAGCACAGCTCTTAGGCGCCCGTTTCCCCGACTTGAGCGGCGTCGCCGTCGGCGTAACCGTGACGTCACGTGACCCTGTGTGACGTCGTGAGGGTCACATGACGTCACGAGGGTCATGTGACTCACAAGGGTCACGTGACCCTCGGATTCGGACATCACGTGACGGAAGGGAGGGAGGAGGGGATACCCTTCCCTCGGTACCCTTCCCTCCTCCTCCTCAAGAGCTGCGCTCTAATCCGGCGTTACAGAAGGTTGTAAACGTCTTTCATTTTTTTTAAGTAAATCTGTTTGGAATAAATACAGACACCCTGCATACGTTTGCTTTGCCACTTGTTTTATTTTGTTTAGTGCCATTTTTTATTTATTCATTTTTAATTTATGCAGATACTAAGTTCAAAGTATCTGCAGTGTATATGTTCAAAACGAACTATTTTTTTCTTTATTTTTTCTTTATTCATGAAAACCCCGCAGCGCCTATACAGGCATTATTGCAGGGGGGGCACAATGCATTAAAAAAAAAGATCCACAGTTTCTCGGCACACCACTTCCGCCGGTAATGAATTCCATTCTGCGATGGTTCGTGCAAAAAAAGAGTGTTTCATAATGTTTGTCCTGGAGAAATACGGCTGAACCTCATAACAATGGTCTGTACGAGCAGAACGTTAAGATGGTGAATGCAGAAACTTTGCAGCACAAATTCCTGTTTGGTTGTGATAAATCGAGTAAAACAATTTGAGGCGCAGCCTTTTACGACGTTCGTTGAAATGCACCCATCCATGTTCCTTTTTCATTTCAGTTGTGCTACTGAAACGATCGTATCTTCCAGGACAAACCGAGCAGCAACAGATTGAATACGTTCTATAGCACTGATACGAACCTGGTAAGACGGATCCCACACATGACAGGCATACTCTAATATCGGTCTAACATACGCTTTATGCGCTGCTCCCTTAAGCTCTTTGCTTACATGTTTAAGGTTGCGCTGTAAGAAAACTTGGAGCCCTGCCTGCCCTGGAAACGACACTGTTCACTTGCGCTGTCCATGTCTGTTTGCGGAACAACACTGAGAGAGAAAAGCGGTCTGTGTTATGCCTGGAGAGATCGCGCGACAAGAACGAAAGAAATGTCCAGTGTACACTCCTGGGTGGGAATTGCTCCGAATTGGATTACTTTTCTGAGTAATTCGTAACTTAAAGGCGTTACTTCGAATTAAAAGTAGTTGTAAATATAATGTAATTACTCTGGCGGTGTCTGTCGTTTCAAAACTCGCATTACAACCACAACTCCTCAAACGTTTATACTGATATTTTGACAACGAGGCTAATTTTGGAGGTGTTGAATGGGATGAACCATTGCAGCACCTCCGTCGTTTGGCCACCGACACGTGGAATTTCTCTTTCACTTTGATTTTTTTTATAAATGAAAACACTTTAACAATTATAGGCATGGCACAAAATAATAAATCAACGCTCTGTACTATGGCTTCGATCTCTTTTTTAAGATTACTAAACTTGGTGAAACAATTAAAGCAAGCCCGTAGCCAGGGTCTTCTTTTTTTTTTTTTTCGTCGCCCTCGCCGCTTTTTGTTAAAAACAAATTCTCAGTATGGCATCACGGGGTTTATAAGACCAGAAAAAAAAACAAAAAAAACATATAGCCCTTCGCTTTACCACAGCCGGACTGGAAGCACGCGCTCTCTTTATCTTCTTACGGCCTTTGCAATTGGGGCAATCGCCACCTCCCGCCGCAATTCGCGGGGGCGCTGTCACCTTACCCCTGGGCTACCCTTTCCCGTTTGCACAGAGCGCGTCTGACAGTGTATTTCAGCGCTGTCGCAACTTGCGGCCGAGATTTTTATAGCCTTCTGATCCTTACGTTTAGACCCTCAGCCACTATCTAATGCGCTTCTGATAAACCCAAAATGGTGAATATTTGACGCACATCTCCGTGCGATTTGGGAGTAAAAAGTAGCAAGTAGAAATAGCGAATACAATTCCAGGACTTCTGTTGCAACTCAAGAACAGGAGGAGACGGACCCCTTCTACGTGGAGGAAGTTTAAATGATGAATAATTCGTACACTCTCGTGAAATGCAAGCAGGCCTAATCTATCTATTGCCGTGGTCTGCATCATCATTTCATAGGCCGCACATGAAGTCGGTCAGCTGCTCTAGACGAGGGTGTAGTAGTCTGTACAATTTTCGCACAGTGCATATTACAGCCTAAAGTGCTTTTTGGAGGGCTTGTGCACATATCCAGCTGATTTTTTCGTTTCTGTCCGTGACCGTTTTTGTATTCTGAGGAACTTGTTGCAAATTAAACCAGCCAAGCGCTTTGGGTGACTGTTGTCAATGCCCTCTGGGCAACTTAGGATTGGCGCGTCTTCAAGATAGGGTGCAATGAGTAGTTGCAGAACTTCGTGCACATTTGTACGCGGAAGGTGCTTAACAGCCTTTAAAAAACAGCAACAATGTTGTCCAGAAGTGCGAGGAACTTAGGATTTGGATAATGAAGTCCGCTTTTATCCTGGCCTTGCAATAAGACGAACAGAGGATCACCTCTGTTACTCGTAGTCAACAGCATAACACAGGCGTCGCACCCAAACTGACTAATGAGTTGAATAAACCGTTGCCAAAACAACAACCTACGAAGCTCGAACACCAGCGCAAAGCAGCTCGAAGGGACTCTCCGAGTGGGGTGAAGTGGGGTGAGGTGGTTGCGCCCCCGGCGGCAAGCAAGTGAACTACATACGGAGGAAAAATGCCATTGACTCCGGGCGATTGCAAAGGCCGTAAGAAGAGAAAGAGAGCGCGCGCTTCCAGTCCGGCCGTGGCTTTACATCCGCAAAGCCGCGCTAAAGACGTCCGACTACCAGCACGCGGGCCTAAATTAATCGAACGAAACGTGATGAATGGGCAACGCTGCGTAGTCAATGCTCAAATAACGGGAAAGGAGCGACCTAATGCACTTCATTGTTGAAAAAGATGCTGTCAAATTAGTGCAATTCGGGCCGGGTAGGAAAACTACTGCAATGCGATGCAGTAAGTTGCGCTACTTTCTAAAAGTTACAAATAATTGTAATTAATTAGCTTTATGCGCAGCAGTAATTGTAATTAATTACGTCATGTACAGCAGTAACTCTAATTGTACCCAACTACCTTTAGAGGTATGCGATTCTAATTACGATTAAACTACATGTCTTACGTAAATCTAACGATATACTTCGATTGAGCTTGGGAGTTCAGACGCAGTCGAGCTACGAGCTAATGAGATCAGTCAAGGGGTGTTAAAAGCGCGAGCTTTTTCTGTTTGAGATTGGTTCAGCAATGATAGAACCCGAACGTGACCATGGACCATGATGGTGCGCTTTTAACGCTGTTTGATTGTTCCCGTCAGCCCGTATACCGTCGGCTGCGGCACTTAAGGTGAAAACAAGTATAAGCCGTATCTCTTAAATCTGAATCGTCACGCGGATGCCTTCACGAAGTCGACTTTTTTCCTTCGATTCTTCGCCGGTGTAAACGTACATACGTCATCCTGTTATATCATTCATAAACAGTGAGGAGACCGATTGCGTAAAATGCAATCGACAATCGGCGCCAGGAATCTCGATGGGATCTGTTGGCAGCTGCCCAGGGAAGTCAAGAAAAAAAGAGTGGAAAAAAAATAAATCTCGACCTTGAACGGACGTCACCGTAGCTGCAGAACCAAGCTCTGCCAGACGCAGACGGTGGAAGTCAGTCGCCAAAACCGAAACGCGTCCGCGCGCGACCAACTCTTCCAAATCGGCTCGGCTGGGTACGAAACCGGCGGACGGCAAGCAAGACACCACCGACATTTTCCAAACGACGGTGAAAGTGGGAAGTGGTTGCTGCCCGAAAAGTGGGTCAAGTTTCGCGTCTGCGCACGTCCGCAGTTTCGCTTTCGTTGCGAAGCTCTCATTCCATCCGCATCTAGGGGCCGATGAACTCCGCGCAGCACCGCATCGTCCTGGAAGAGGACCTCTTGTGAAGCCTGCTCACAGCCTCAAGAGGAAGAGCGAGTTCGTTGACGTCCTTCGTGCCATAAGGTGCGTGTGGATTTCTTCAGTGGGATTAGCACATTGACTGATTCCGGGGCAGTCCTGGAGGGAAAAGGTGAGGTCTTGTAGATCTCGTTGGCACCGCGTCGAAGCCCATGCACTTTGCGTTTGCACGAAGCCAGAAGATAACAGTGGAAGACTGATAAGACGAGGACACATCGTCATGCTGTCTTTCCGGATGCATCAAGTACAGATCAATTGGTGTCTGTAATAGACGTGGGACGCCTGGAGACTGGAGGGGGCCCCTGGGTTCTCGGTGCTGTTCTCCGTTCGTGTCGAAGAGTGCGAAGAAGATTTGGCGTACCGGTTCGAGAGTTTGTCGTCTCCTACTTCGTCGTCCCGTCAGTGTCCAGGAACTTGACGAGATGGGCGACAAGACCCGGAAGTTGCGCAATTTCGTCGAGGCCCACTTTTCCGGGGGTGTCAACACCAACCTCTGGATGAACACATTCAGCAAGCAAGTACGTGCCAAGTTTATTGGTTCTTTAATCGATTTGTTTTTATTATTTTCATTCCAAGATCGGAGGCATCGGTTGATTCTGTAATCAGCTATACACGGACGTGCTACAGCCCTCGTGGTGTTTTTGATTCGCGTGATCAGATTATGCTGCACGTAATCAAAGAATCAGAAGACCTCATCATATTCCCCCGGTGAAAGATGTGTTTGACACTTGTGACAACAAATGTATTATGGAGATTTTAAGAGATGCTTTACACCCGTTATAATGTTCACTGAAGAATATGCAATTTAATTCTCATTATCGGTGTGTGTGTTAACGTTTATAAGCTAATGCATTGAGTCCTTTCCTGCATTCTTGACACACTACGCATGTTTTTTTTGTTGTTGTTTTCGAGCACACTTGTTTCTCATGTTCAGGATGCATCCTAGAAGTTCCGAACTCCGTATATGTCCGTGTACTTGTGCAAATGTAATGTTTACTTGTTAGAATGACAGCCTAGCTAGGACTCCCCACAAGGGAAACAGAAAAATTACTACTTTTTGTTTTTGTACACAAGTGTGAGTTCAAGACTGCTTGTGTGTTTATACAGCCTTGATGCTAGTACGCCTCAACGGGTGACCTGTCTCTTAGCTGTAGATGAGAAATTTAGCCAGTGCAGTACAACCGCTAACCTGGGGTCTTTAACGTAAACCACGCAGTAGGGATCACACGAACGCGTGCCGGTACGAAACGCATCCAGATCGAAACGGGCAGGAGGTGGGGATCGAACCCGGGAGGTTCTGCAGCGCGAGCCTTAGCGTGAGCACCCCACCTCAAGGGAAGCAACTGCCCGCACTCGCCAGTGTTTGAAGGCGTTTAAAGCGGGAAACTAGATATCCTTGTGCCACGTGCCTTGTGCACACAGCAGAGCCACTTTCCTTGCAGGTAAACGCTGCGGCTTCTGACTGGCCAAACCCGCAGCCTCTGTTCCTTTCAGGCGTGGCGTAAAAAACGCACATATTTGACTTGGGCACGGTCCGCCGTTTCTGAGAAGGAAAACAACGGCGGAGCTTGCTTGCCAGTCGCACACGACAAAAGCGGCGGTTTTCGTGGAAAAGAAGCGAGAATTCGACTTCTGCCGCCTTCTTTTCTTTTCAAATGTCAAAAAGCGCGAACTGATATGGTGTGTACGTTTATACAGCCGGGAGTTATTGAGGATGACTAACTTCCGACTGTATAAGTTATTGAGGCTGTATGCATTATTATTATTAACTGAAACACGGGTCAAATAAGAAAGGACAGAACGAGCGGGTTAGTATAGGATAATTAAATTTGAGGAAGAAAACGAGAAAGGACGGACAACCACAAACTTCCACTTTGTGGAAGTTTGTGGTTGTCCGTCCTTTCTCGTTTTCTTCCTCAAGTTTAATTACCAAATAAGAAAGAAGCCAAAGTACAGGCCCGTGTTTCTAACGTCTTTTATTTTGTGCGTGTTTCAGTTCGCGCTTTTTTTAACATTTTATATAATATGAACCAACAACAATGGCTGTCTCCTACTTCCGAATAGCGCCTTTTTCCAGCGCCGATGCGACGCTGGAAAACGGCGCTGAAGCAGCTCTGTCTTGCACGTGATTTACGCCGATGTGGTTCCACGGTGGTGCAGCCGACGTACCGTTCCACAGCGGTGAGCGGCGATCACAGCATCAGCGCCGATTCGGTGCTGCCCTGTATGTGTTCGCGCTTTATGGGTCCGTTGTCTCAACTCTCTCTGTCTCAACATATGCCTTTACGGGCCAGTTGTCTTAACTCTGGCTAATACACTGACTGTGTGTATGGGTGCAACGGTGCCGCGTCTTCGACTTGTGTTCTCAGCGGCCTATGGCGTCCACACGTAAAAGGTCGGGAAGAGGCAACAAATGACGTTACACAAGCCGGCCTGCCATGTTGTCAGATGTCGCGATCCTGGCAGCTGGTGCTGGAAATTCCGCCAGAAAGAACGAGCGAGCGACGTGGCGTCCCAACTCCTGACTGACGAATGCTTCCATGAGCTGTCAAGCTGAAGAGCTGCCTGCAGCAGAACAGGCGTCTGCCGTTGCCACCTTCTTCGCTGCGACACCGCCAAGATCACGGCCGGCGACAGTATGACACTTCATGAAGCAGAAGTCGAGGGAGTTCCGACTTTAGCAGAGCGAACGCTGGAGGGTGGAGACGCGTTCCAGGAATTTCCACTTTAGTCTTAACCTGTCACCGACTATATAGCAGAGTGCAAGTTCGTCTGCATCTTTTGCAGGGGTTGTGGTGACGTCAGAACGCCGAGCTATGATTGGCTCGGATTGGAGGATAGTGGGTAGACCTCGAGGCAGCTTGCTTTGAGGTTTACCCGCTATCATTCAATCGGAGCCAATAAGAGCTCGGCGTTCTGACGTCACTACAACCCCTGCGAAAGATGCAGACGAACTTGCGCTCCGCATAGTCGGAGACGCGTTCCAGGCACCAGCGCACACCCTTCATGATAAATATGCCGAGTCGCTGGACTGTTTGCGCATGCGCGACGTCGGATATCCCTCGAAAGAGAGATATTGCGCATGCTCAGAACACGTTCCACTGCCAAGTAGACAAGGATGGCAGAGGGCAGAAGGCGATTACGACGAATGAAGATCCTAATTATTATACCGTGCGATTTCCAGTCCGGTACGCGCATACCATGCCTGGTAACGTGACGTCATAAAAATAGGGCGTGTTGGCGAGGGCGATGCCAAATTTGAGCCTCCTGGTGAAAGACAACTAGGAGACGAATATTGTAGAGTGCACCTACAGAGAAGCCAATCTCAGTATGCACTGAACAAGATTAGGACAGTATTCAGTAATGATCGTACAGGCTAAATTAATGTCTGTGGCTGGAGGTATCTAGCCATATATCCATGACTAGATGCATCCAGACTGGAGAAGTGTTGACGGCCAGGTGTCTTCAGTCCATAGCATATATCTTTCAAGATCAGCGGAATATGTCCACCAGCAGCAGTTGAATTGCGCTTGTAAAAAGTGTTACGGAGGAAACAGAATGTGTTTAGACTCCAAGAAGTTGCACCATGCCTTAACGCAAAAACGTTTCTGCACTTTCGAGACTTGTCTATCCCTGAAGTGACCGTCGTCGCTTCTGCGTTTGATACGGTGTCGGTGACTGTTGTTGCTGGCTTTTGCTTCCAAGATCGCCAAAGAGGTGATAGCAATGCAGCGTGGTATTTTGTCTTTTTTTTTTTATCGCTCAGCGATATGCCAACGTGAAAGAAGGCTTACGTAACATCGAGGAAGGCCGGTACGCCCAAGCTGTGTTTACTATGTCTCCTGCATCGACCAACAAAATAATGCGGTCACAGTTTTATTTTCCATTCCTCCGTCAATCAAATCCGAGGCACGCGCCACTCACACCGCAGGCTGTAAATGCAACTTCCGTGTGTGCCTTCGCTCTTGTTCTTGACTGACTTCAATCGCAGAGACCGTACAGAATTGCGAGTTGAGCTGATTGCGCAATGCACTCTACGAGACGTGTCACACCTTTGGGTGGAGCCGGTCATTTGATCCGAAACGTACTGGTCGCGCTGACAGCAAGATTCTCAAATGGGTATTTCCCCGATCAGTGTTGTGACACCTGATGAAAAGAAGAGATAATGTCATGCGCAGGATCTTAAAACGATCGAATTTAAGAGACACTCGGTGAGCTTTGGTTTACGGATAATAAGCGTAATCGATCATTTTTTTTTTTTTACTCTTGAATAAGGTTGAAACCGTTTAATCGTGTCAATTCGTGATGCGTGTGGTGTAGTGGTGGGGATGAGTGGTGGGCATTGGGCTAGCAGGCGCGCTTGCGTAAAGGTCCTCACTTTTCTGTCTAGCCTCGCACGCTCCTGAACGGGTAAATAAATACGTAAAAATAAAATGCATTAATAATATTGTTAAAAGCTGCTGATTGCGCGTGTTGATTTAATCGGTGGAAGCGATTTGCACGGCCAAGAGCTCCTGCTTTTAGCTTTCCCTGTCCCGTACCGGCAGCAGTACGACCTTCCCCCGTTGTGGCTTAAAGGAGCTGTGCAACGATTTTAACGTTGAAAGAATTGGCGTTTTCTACTTTTGACATTGTTCACCTTGTAACAAAGGACAGAAAACACACCTCCTTCTTTCGAAATGTTGTGATTCCGCCGCGTAATCGCGAAGCAAAAATTAGAATATTCCTCGACCTGCAGCCGCGAGCGGCGGCCATGAGAAACAGAAGGCATGACGTCAATGGGGAATCTTGTAGAAAGATAGCAAGTTGTGCGAATACCTGCTCGATAAAAGGTAACTTTTCTATAAATCTTGTCGTTTAGCATAAATATAAATGCGTCAAAAACATGGTATCATCGACAAAACTTTTATTATACGGAGTTTCAGTGGCGCCATCTATCCTAGGTCCACAAAACCGTCAGCAGCGTAACGGCCGCCAGAAGCCGGAGGGGGAGGGGGGACAGGGCCGGACGGGTATGGCCGGACCCGGATGAGACTTTCCTCCTTTCACCATATTGTTCGCGCTGTGCCCGCCAGCACGTGGTCACGCGGTCGCGAGCGGATGAGTTCTCGCTGCTTATGATGGCTCTAAAGAGAGAGCTTCACCGGAACTCCGCGCCTTCCCCATTGACGTCACAGCGCACGTGACTCGGAAGTTAGTGAAAGAGTTGAGAGGCGCCGAAAACCTCAATCTTGGTCCATTTTTAAAATAAAAACTAGGACATGCAGGCAAAAGCGTTTTTTTGTTCTTTACTCAGAAAGGTCGAGACACCAACTCCCAAATTATTTAAGCAAATCACTAAACAGTTGCACTAAAAGGCACATGCAGGCAAAAGCGTTTTTTTTGTTCTTTACTCAGAAAGGTCGAGACACCAACTCCCAAATTATTTAAGCAAATCACTAAACAGTTGCGCAGCTCCTTTAAGACGTCTCTTCTGTCGACCCATGCAGGATGACAAAGACCAGTCCGCCGCCGGCAATAGGCAGCTGCTGTCCGCCGAACAGAAGCGCCAGTACGACGACCAGGGATTCGTGGTGGTTCCTCGGCTCGTGTCGTCGACGTTCCTGACGCAGGCGAGCCGCATGGACGTCAGTCTGACCCAGAGGCAACGCCTCAGCGGCGAGGCCCAGCAGAAGGCCGCCGACGCCATGCACGCCGTACTCGCGCACTATCGCAACCTGCCCGAGGTCCTGGACTGGGTCGAGCAGTTCTGCGGACCCAGACTCCTCTCGCTGGCCGCCATGTTTGTCAGCGTGCCACCCGATCCCGCCGGTGAGACGAGGACGTACAGTGTCGATAGATATTTTGGAGAGAGCCTAGCAGATGTAAGAGAGGGAGCAATTCGAGCCATGGAGCACTAGACCCCTTTTCAAAACCCCGTCGAGCAACATTGGCGGTCGGCATTTCTTGCTTGCGCCACCTAGCCATTTATTTTAGTCTAGGTAGCGCAAGCTACCGCCCGTTATAAAGGGTACAGCCGTTATTATCCATCCATCCATCCATTGGGCACGAGGCGTGTATCTAAATCATCCGAGTCTTCGCCGAACGCTGACGGAGCACTCGTATCCAATGAATAGATGCTACGAGTACTTGCCCAAACAATGGTGGACTCAGATGGCTGGCACAACCATAAAGATGATACATACTAACTCTAGAGGAAAAGGTCCGCCATTTTTTCCATGCATTGCTGCTGCAAGCGGCGGAGCATGCAGGCAGACCTTCGGGTCCCACACATGGTTACCAACTGCCTTGGATTTTACGAATATAATTCTATCATAGATAGATAGATAGAGATCATCAGAGTAGTTTCATGAACTCCAACAATCCACGAACATACCGGTGGAAAGATATTCGCGCACCTTTCGAAGCTTTCTTTTTGCATAGCGCGCAGAAGTACGGCCTCGCGTCAACGCTAAACTAAACCACTAACCGGCTTCGCGAGTGGCCGCGCCCCAGGAATACGAAAACGCGCAACCAACAGATTTCTGAGATTTCGACAGAAGGGAAGTTAATGCAGCGTAATGTTGATATTGCTTTTTATAAGCATTAGAGTAGCTCAGAATATAGTTTACAACGTTAAATTATCACTGTTTATATTGCTGAGAGTTTTCAGTCTTCGCGATTACCATTGCGACTGTCGTCCTTCAGCTGGCAACATTGGTTTCTTTCTCTCGTGTTATATAGATATGCAAATTGTAAAAAGAAGAATGGAAAAATGGGCAGAGAGAAAGCAGATTCTAGGGGAGCTTCAAAACGGTTTCAGGAAAGATAGACGACTAGATGATAATTTATTCGTAATCACTCAGTGCATAGAGATAGCAATGACAAGTCAAAGGCCATTATGGGTAGCGTTTTTAGACATCAAAGGGGCATATGACAATGTGAATCAGGAAAAACTCTAGAACCAACTGAAGGGATATTGACTAGAGGGAACCATGTTTAAGTTTCTAGAACGGGTTTTATACGGAGAATAGGGTGGTTATAACATGGGAAGCCGATTGTAGACCAGCAGCAATAAAAAGACGTCTTAGACAGGGTTGCCCATTGTCTCCCCTGCTCTTTATGATATACCTCAGTGAGATGGAAGAAGGTTAGAACAGTGCAACCTAGGTTTTGACCTGACTTACATGGAGGAAGGACATAAAGTAAATCACGTATTGCCAGGGTTAATGTATGCAGACGACATTGTACTCGTATCAGAAAGTCGTGAGACAATACAGGAACTGATTAGGATTTGCAGCAGGGAAGGGGACAATTTAGGACTAAAATTTAGTAGGGACAAATCTGGTATAATAGTTTTCAACGACGAGAAGGGGGACCCCCATGAGATACAGGACACATTGATCGAACACGTAGAAAAGTACAAATATCTGGGAGTATGGTTAAGTGAAGGAAGACGGTATCTAAAAGACCATGAAGATATTGTAATAAAGAAGGGGAAACGAGATTCGGCTATCATGAAACACAGGGCACTATGAAACTATAATAGATATGAAGTCGTTAGGGGTGTATGGAAGGGAGTCACGGTGCCGGGGCTGTCATTTGGGAATGCGGTATTGTGTGTGAGGTCAGAAATCCAGGCAGGTTTAGAGATACAGCAAAGGAGTGTGGGTAGGTTGGCATTAGGGGCACATATATGGGAAAAAATAGGGGGATATGGGTTGGGCATCTTTCGAGAGTAGAGAAGCGATCCGTAAAGTAAAATTTGAACAAAGACTAGCTGAAATTGAGGATACACGGTGTGCAGCGAAAGTGTACAAGTATCTATATATGAAAAGTCTAAACACTAAGTGGACAAACCGAACCCGCAGGCTGAGATTTAAATACATTCAACGAGATGGAGCCGATCAGAGCATATCAGTAGAAAAGGGAGTGAAGGAAACTGAGAGGAAATTGTGGGAAGAGAGAATGCAGGGGAAATCAGCTTTAACAATATACAGGGTACAAAAACAAGAAATAAAGAAGGAACAGCTGTATGATAATTCAGTGGGGAGCTCTTTGCTGTTTGAAGCTAGAACGAGGGTGCTAAGAACGAAAACGTACAGGGCTAAATTCCAGGAGGTAGACACTCTGTGCGACGTATGCAACCGCGAAAGGGAAACTATAGAACGTGTAATTTTAAGGTGCACGGGGCTTCGTCCCACCCTCTTGGGGGGATGACTACGGATTTGGAGGGGGCACTGGGTTTTCCGGACATGGATGGACGAATGGATAGGGAAAGAATTGCGGTAACTAAGAGGAGATTGGAAGATTGGTGGAAGAGATCTAGGAAAGGATAAAAAAAATACAGATAAAATGAGCAATAAATTCACTTGAAAAGAGAGGGGGGATCTGTTATAACAAAATTCATACAAATAAAAAGAAAAAGAAGGCATGACGAAATGTTAGGCTAGGTGGCGCAAGCTGTCGCCCGTTACAAAGGGTATGGCCATTACCATCCATCCATCCATCCATGCTCTGTCGCTCTCTTTCGCGATCTTTCACTTCGGACCCCGGATGTCGGCGCACGGGATTTGCCACTCCTCCTCACCCACCTTTACCCCCCTGGGCACAACAGCTGCTACATGGCACGCACTTTTAAAAAGGTATTTGACGCGTCTATCACTCAGTTGTGATCACGACTGCACTCTGGTACGATGCTCATCTAGATCAAAACGGAAACGAGCCACAAGCTCTGCCCGTTTCTCCTAGAAATCCCCCCGACCCCATGCCCACAAAAAAAAAAAAAAAAAAAAAATGGTCATGCCATTGCTGAGAAGTGTGCCCAGGATCCCTGAGTTCTGCAGCGCGACCTTTCGCTCCACTTCCTCCGAGAGCTCTGCGGTGCGCTAACACACACGGCCACCGATCCCCTTCAGACCATATTCACACGGGGGAGAAATCTGCCGAGGGATGTGCGTGACGTCGCCAGCGGACACAATTTTCTCCTCAGCTGCCTCGTTCACACCGCGGCGAGGTGCCCGGGGAGAGGGTTGTCAGCGTTTGCAGTTCAATTTGGTGATCTCTGTTCTTTACACCACCGCATGACGAATTTAGCGACCTCTACATTTGACACCAAAGCGTTCAATGACAAACTATCGTTAAAAACAAACTGATACGCCGTCGAAGCGGGATTGTATGTACCACTCGAGCGTCCCTCCCTCCCTCCTTCCCTCCCTCCGCGGTGGAGCTGATGTTTTCCTGGTGTTTTCGTAGCGTGAGGCGCGCCCTCGTGTGAATACCTCAGAGCGTTTGCAGTTTGGTAGCAGACACCTCCCGCGTGGTTTGGTTGCTCATACGCATGCGTAAGGTTCCGCGAGCGAAGATGATAGCGAAAACAGAGGCTGAGCAAATCTTGGAGACGCATGCAGACGATCAATCCTCCGTTCTCCTTCTCTTTCCTTGAATCGCAAACGTGGCCCGTAAACCACGTGACCCATATTGAGCAGTTGGAAAAACCTTTTGCCAGAAATGAATTCTGGGAGCTGACTGTAGCAGGCGACGGAGGCAACGCGCTACCCACTCTCTCTCTCCCCTTTTGAATGCCACGTGGCGTGCTGCTGGAACAAGGAGCTACGGTATACATACAGGGAGTTCTCATAACTCATTTCGACCTTCGCACGTTTATATCTTGTTGTTTCTCCGAACACTTCAATAACGCACGAATGTCCTAACGTGTCTGCAGACTTCCAAGGGTAAATTTGCTGATAACCAGCATGAGGTAATGTTTCGTACACCACGTTAAGAAGGCGAACACGTTAGGGGCATTACCCGTTACTGAAAGAACAAACACGAGGGGACGGCCATGACGACACATCTTTCGAAAGACACGTCGTCGTGTCTATCTTTTCAGTAACGTGTAATTTCGTACGCCTCTTGGCGTAAAAAAAAAAAACAATAGTCTGAGGGACCGTCCGGCGTCACAGCTGTATCCTGGTGGAAATGTGCCAATCCACCCGAGCTCAAATGACCAAACCTAACAGCGTGCTCACATTATCACCCTTCTACTAATGATAGGCTGCGAAACGTTATCAAGGCGTACTCGAGTCACAGAGCGGGGCACTGCGAAATATGCGCTTCTAGATACAGCGTATAGCTGCTTGGAAATTAACACGCCACTTCGGATCTGCCACTGTTACCAACTAAATGTGGACAAGCTAGGCCTCTTCTGTAGCGGAGATTTGCCTTTCGGTGAGCGGAGTCCCTGCGACAGAAAGTGGCTTCGTACGCGTTCCGGATATGGCGCCAGTCACAGGTAGATGTGTAGTTGACCGTACTTACTCGCAGGCACTTCGAAGCAGTTCAGTCTCCACCAGAACTCCAACTTCCTGCCGTTCGCCTTCGCCGACGAAGACCGGGTGGTGTCTGTCTGGACTTCGCTCGACTGCCCCGGCGACAGGGCCTTGGTGGTGGTCCCGGGGACCCACAAGGGACCCACGCTGGTACACAGCATAGATGACGTAAGCACCCTTATGCATCCGCGTCGCACACAACAGGGTGTGTTTTACCATAGCCTCCTCTATAATGACAAAGCCTGGCAGATCGTCACGTGACGCGGCCGCCGAAAGTGAAAAGGTAGAGCGGCAGACAAGTCATGTAACGGGTGCCCCGCGGACGCCTCGGGCTGCCGCTTCTTTTCTCGTTGGGTTTGAAAACCATGTTTCGGGTCCTCGCCGCTGCAAAAGCTGTGCGCTGAATACCAGACTCACCGAGAAATGCTCTGTGCTACCAGATCCTCGCGCTCCAAATCAGCGACCGGGCACTCTATGGCTCCGCGTCATCGAACTGCTAGGCTTTGTGAGCGTAGTGGAGGCTATGGTTTTACGGAACGCTAACCAAATCGCTCCGGCGAAAATGTACGCAAAAAGGAAGTGTGGCATCAAGTCGCCGGAGAAATGAAACGTTGTGCGGTTCGAATGACCTTGCAAGAATTTAGTATTGATTATTGGGCTTCACCTTCGTCGTGGGAATGATGCGTCTCGCCTCACGTAAGTTGCGTACTTTGGTCACGGGGAGCAGGACTGCTGGCGTGACGTCTCAAACATGAGTTGATCTATAACGCCTTGGTGACTGTAGGCCTGTTTATCCACAGGGTATTCCTGTGCGCTATTTTGACGTGAAATTTTAAATGCGTTAGCATTGTTAAGGTACTACAGATTTCTGCCTATGTATGTCGCCTCCAATGTAGTCAATTTTCCGCTAAATTTAGCGGAAAACTGACTTCACGTGACTTGTGCGCCAATTCAAGTTCCCCGATAAATTTAGCGGAAAATTGACTTCACGTGTTCCCCGCTAAATTTGGCGGAAAATTGACCAATACAGTTTTCCCGCTAAATATAGCGGGAAGTTGACTTCACGTGACCTTTGCACCCATTCGGTACCACACTAAATTTAGCAGGGAACCGAACACCTGCCCGTGTGTGCAACACTGTGGTTTCTACAAATTTGCCTCCACCATCTTTTTTTTCGTTTTTTTTTTTTTTTTTTAATAGAAAAATGAATGAACTGAGCGAAATCGAACTTTTAACAAAAGATGGTGCATTTATCGTAGTCTAACTTTATGAGTGTGGGTTTCAGAGGAAAAAGATTATACCTAAAGAAACAATTTTTCTTCCTTTTCCTATGCACGGGGAGGAAAAAGGCCAAACTGTCTGGTTGACGTTGCTATTGGCGGCGTGGGCAAACTTCAGGGGGGCGCTTCTCTAGCTATCATTATCACCGTTTGTGACGTCGCTGGTAGGACAGACTGGGACAGATCGCGCAGACGCGCAGATCTTGGATCCCTCGTCTCGTCAGCTCGCTTCATGCACTGTTTGGGTAACGCGCGGCAAAGCCTGTTTCACGCGTTGTGTTTATTTGGTGAAGTGATATTTGAAGTAGGATATTTTACCAAAGCTTGAAACCGTGGCACGCGTAGTCGTGCTTACAAACACCTTTGGCGCTGAGGTGTCGAAGCGCTTAGATGGTGATGTGCTCCATGCCCAATAAGACAAAAAGCTGGATGATGAAAATAGAATACCCAGCCCACTACAACATCTACCACGGCGTATTTTTTATTATGATTCGGACGAAAATAAAACTGAAAAGCACCAAAAGCACTGAAAAAGCATCAAATTGAAAATATAAAAGTGAAATTCGAGAACCTCTCGCGTGTGTAGTAAACACTTCAGTGAAAGCGACTCTGTGTATCGTGTTGATTTCAATGCGTGTTCTGCGAGTGCTGGTCTCTTATACACCTTTTCAAGAAGCACTCGACCCCGGGGGTAAGAAACCGTATTCGAGCCCAGTCACTGGGTTTGAGGCTAGACTCTCACCGGCGTCCATGCTAGCCCTAACCGAGTGAACTGTGATTTCGATAGGCGTAGCCTGCATAGGCGCGGTTTCAAACACTGCTGGCGGCTAAATTCTCGACTTTTCCCGCTGTATTTCGTGTATCATGGTGCATGTATTTTCCCGAGAAAATTAAGAAAGCATTGTACCACATTCGAAAAAAAAAAATAAAAACCTATAAACCATTTTTGTTGGGTACGCGCCACAGAACGAATGCGACTGGAATGTATAGTTCGAGTTTTTTTTTGTTTTTTTTTTAAGATAAGTCTTGACGGTGCCGCGCGATTAGCCGCATGTCAAACGACAAAGCGCTTAGCTATCGAAAATAATTTACAACAGGAGATAGCCGAAAGGCATGCAGTTTTCACGCTCACAAATAACGTGTTTACCGATGGACAGGACACGGACATACAATTTAGCAAGTGTTGACATTCGAACAATATATCGTACGTACCACACGATGCAGCGTTATCTGAAAATAATTTCAGTCACACTCGACGACAGTCACATCTTGACGATCGGACGGAACCCAAGATGACTTCGTTTTGGGCAGTGTTGGACAAAATACTCGATAAAAGTATTTAAGTTATGTTACTAAATACCTGCTTCATAAAGTATTTAAAATACTGCTCAAGTTACTTTCACTGTAAAATATCTTGAGTAGAGTACAAATACTTAGAAATGTATTTCAATTACTTTTGAAGATACTTCCGCATTGCGTAATTTTTATCGATGTCAGACACAACGACAATTAGACAGTTGCGCAAACCTGGTTTACCCGAATGGTTTATTAACACGCAACAACACAAAACGAAAAAAAAAAAGTATCGTAGGGCTATTTTATGCAGTACAACTATAAGTAGCAGCATATTGTCCCGAATGACAAATGATGAGGCGGCGAATAACTGAAGAAATTGAACGTTTAATGGGGCGACCTTGTGCCCAAAACAAAATAGAGAAAGGCTAGCGTCGCAGGCGTCGATGTCGGCGAAACAGCAGGATCGAGCGCTGGGGCGAGAGTGACTCCGGACCGCCACTCGGAGCACCTTTTGTATCCGCGTGGGTTTCTGGAACATTCGGCTTACAATGTTCGGCGCGTAAAACGCCCCGAACATTGTAAGCCGGTCGTAACTCAATCAGACGACAAGGTTTTCGAAGTAACGAGAATGTAAAATTGAAAGAATAAATAAAAGAGTCCGCTCCCTGGAATCGAACCCGGAGCCTTCGCGCGAGTGCCAAGTGCGGTGACCATTCGGCCACGCGATCGCTCGGCAACGCGCGTGGCGATATTCCTTATCAGTGTTGCCTTTTTTTTTTTTTTTTTTTTTTTGCGCGCCGCTAAATTGAGACCAGGAAGTCACTAAACAGTTTCTAGATTCGCCAGGAAGTCGCTAAAATATTCGCTGAATTCCAAAAGATTATTAAACCCTTTTACAGTAGGTGAACCTCAAATAATCATATCTCAGGTATTTTGAGAGGTTAAACTAATACCCCTGTGAGACGGGAAAGTAAATGTCATTTTGATCGAATGCCATTCACCGCTCGGCGAATCAGCTCGTGATCCTGGTTCTTCACGTGATCCTGGTTCTTCATCGCTCACGCTCATTGGCCAAGCTGTAATGTCATTTTGCTTAAATGTCATTTAACGTGCCCGTCTGACAGGGGTATTACACTGAAAAACAACTTGGACGGTTTTTATTTGTAATGTTTTATTTGGGAAACGACTAGGCGGTAAGTACGAAAGTACGAATAAGAAACGGGTACTTGTTAATTTGAACACGGAAATAATGACTGCTTTGTCTTCAAGAGCAGTTCAACGGAACAGTTTAGAAGAAGAGTTCTTCCTCGATGGTGACTGGACTCAAGTCACCTTAATCTGCCGATGTCGACGGTTCGTTGCCAGCTTTGTAGGCTTCAGCTGCGCCAATTCGCCGAACAACTTCTTCTGGAAGTTGGTAGTCGAAACACGTCTTTGCGTGCCTCTTGAGGCCAGCTCTTATAGTCAGGATGACGTTTGGCGGAGAGCACGTGGGTATCGTGAGCGCGGGAGAGATGGTCTGCAGTGTTGACAGTGATGACATTGTTCTTAAGCGCGCCGGTAAATTGAGCATATATCCAGAACAGACTGGGCTAGAGAAGCAAAAGGGTTTAGCCCGCGAACATCTCTAAAATTGTTAAAATAACAAGATAACGGTTGAACACCAAAGTCGCTAAAAAAGTCGTTAGCCGCTAAATTTAAAAAATCCGTCGCTAAATGTATAGAAAATCGCTAAATCTAGCGACAAAATCGCTAAAATGACAACACTGTCCCTTAAACATATTACAAAACATTTCTGGAACAACAAGGAGGGGAGGAGATTAAGAGGAAATCAGACCGTGGCGCCCCAAGTGGTTAACTTTAGAACTACACGGATGGGGACAACGAATACAATGACTCAGCGCTCGGCTGACATAACCGAACGCGGAGTCAGCGTTCGGCTGGATTCGAATTTTGTGTTCTCCGGTGAGTGGGAGGAGGGTCTTTTTTGTTACCACTCCGGCCTGCATGAACAATGCAGCATGCAAGGGGCCCAGCTCAGAAAAAAGCCCAAGTGGGTCAAGCTCGCATCCTCTAACGACTGCTCTCGGGAGAGTTAGTATTTTTACATTAGACTGTGCCCCGCGTTCTATTAAAGAAGACATGAACTGGCCCACAAGGCCTGTGGGCATGTGCAAAGGCCTTGTGTTAGGTATAGACTCTGGGCAGTGTTCTAGAGAGCGCCACCGTCGGTTGGTCATCAGCGCCACCGTGGCCAAATGAGGCAATACCGGGACGCCTAAAATCGGCAGCGCCGCCGGCATACCCTTGCGAGATTGCGTTATAACCAATTCCGGGCGTTGTGTTTTCGCGCGTTACACTACCGACTGTTTTAAGAATTTCTCAAACGTTAAATATATAAATGTGCATCCGTGTGTGGTTGTGTCGTTCTAGCATTAGGGAGTTTTAGTACGCGTAGGTGCCTTCCTCGATAGGTAGACACGACCCAAAACGGGAGCTAGCAGAACAAAATTGAACATCATAATATCACGGCCAAATATTAGTAAGAGCAAATAAACAAAAACAGTTTTTTTTTTTACGTTGTTTGCGCGCGTTTCAAGATAACAAAAGCGAAGACTTCTTCAAGATACTTCAAAAAGTATTTGAAATACAGTATCTTGAGCAGAGTCTTTGAAATGGGCACAAGTCTGGTTTTGGGGCACGTTTTGGGAAGAGCTTCCTTTTTTCACAACAGCACCGAGGCAAAGGAACGAACGCGACTGACCCGTTTCCCATCCCCACCCGGGCAACTATTTTTGCAGATGACTGAGGATTCTACGCGGATTATCTCTGGGAGGGGGGAGAACAATGTTCGCAAAATCGCGTCGAGGGCCGTTCGATGTCCTTCACCTCCTTCGTTTCCCGTGAATGTTGAGGAGAAAAGCTTGAATGGCAGGCACTTACCAGCCTTATTTCTCACAGAAGATAACACAAAAATGGTACGCAGTACGCATAAAAAAATATTAAGTGGAAACTTTCAAGAGGGGCTAGAAAACGTCGAATGCAAAACCGCAAGAACGTAGGTAAAGAACCGCGCTGAGCGGGTCTTCACAGTCCAAGAGAGTGGCAGAAAATTTCTAGCTGATAGAGGGCGCGAGATTCGCACCAGCCGCATCAGCATCAGCAACATGGCGGCGGCCTAGGAGCGTTTTTTTTTTTTTTGGACTTTTGTAAACCAGTAAACAAACATTTCCTGAAGAAAACTGGCAGGAAGAAGCGGTGGCTGGCTTCCGGAGTCATTTCAATTAAATCCTTGTTTATTCACCCGATCGATGTGAAACGTGCAAGATTCCCTCGCGATCGAAGTCTTATATCCAGTGGGTCGGTGGCACTTCAGCGTCCCAGAAAATGAGCTAAACATCTGCTATGATTTACTACCGTTTGTATGTTTAATTTTGCGGACCCAAAATGCGCATAATGCGGGATGCTCTTCTCAACGAGCAAGTTTAAATTTGTAAACTATTCTTAGTAAAAATTTGATAGGATAAATTAATCAATCGCCTGCCTTTTCCGGGCCATGTCCGACAATTTAAGAATTTATTAAACTTTCTGCTTTTCTTTCGAGCAGAAGACGCGATGTGACAAACCTCTTTGCCACGTGTTCGATGAGGGAGGAGCTAAGCGTCAGTTGCTGACGAGCATGTGCTCGTCGGCAACTGTCGAGTCACTTGGATATAAGTGTCCGTATCGGCAAGCTCCCTCTATAGCTAAAGCAAGTGTGCGGCGCTTTGCAACACAGCTGTGCGCGCGTGCGCAGCTAAGAAGACAGCACATCATTTACTCTGGTGAATGCGAAACCTTTTTCTATAGCAGCCTCCACAGATCCGAAAATAAACAAGAATCAGAGAAACTGTGAATAGCCCTGATGCACGCCGCGCAAGCTGTAATGTAAAGTTCCTAACTTGTTTTAGAACATTTTAATTTTTTATATAATGTAATTTCGAGGCGCTGTTATTCATCAGAAAGATCACTCACAAAAACGTCATACAGGGTTTTTTGATAAAAAAAAGTTTTTAATCGGCATAGATGCGAACTAATTACATAGTCACCCCGTGCTTTGACGTAGCGTTTCGTCTGCTCGCATCCTACCAGCTCCTTCACACGCGGGCGCCCGCGAGGTGGAGCGATATAAAGTAAAATCGTGAAAGCTTCTTTGAGATGAACGCCCGAAAGCGGATCCAGTAGATCTGAGCGTGTGTGATACCATCTGCTGTAAATAGTAACATCATATTATTTTTTTTTGCCGTATTAAAAACGAAATTTTAGACTTTTTCTTTTAATTACATTTATAAAATTTGACTTGTGATAGATACACCACGTAAAGGCACCTTTTCGAAAAGTCCGTGCACTTCGTTCACTAATATAATTATACGTTCTTTTATTTTTTTTTTATTTATTTCCAATACTACTACTTCGGGGTTGTTGTAGGGTGGTAGAGCTTGAAATATTACGAGCAAAAACAATATTGAACACACAATTTGCAGGTCAATATTCAACGCAAATATAGAATTCAAGAATGAAAAAATAGTAAACAACATCAATACAATAGATACATTGCACTTTTAAAAACAGCATAAAATATTAGTTTACGATGAAATGTGGGCATCTAAGTAATCGAGAAAGATTTCAATAGAAGAGAAATTAACAACATTTTGAGGCAGGTGTTTCCATTCTTTAATGGTTCGGGAAAAAAAAAAAGAAGAGAATTTAGAGCAGTTATTATGAGCGACGTCTTCCTCATAAAGTTTGCCATGGTTGTACCGTGTTAATCGTTTGCTTGTAGTGGATAATTTTTTTTTTTTGGTAGGTTAAAATTATCGTTGGCTAATTCGTATAGAAATTTAAGTCTATCCATTTTCGCTCTGTTTTCTGGAGAGGAGAGACCTAGTTGCCTGCAAAGTTCAGAGGGAGAGACGTGCCTACTATACTTATTGCAAATAAACCTCGCTGCCATTCTTTGAACTCTTTCTACCTTATCGATGTCGGAGACTGTGTGGGGGGAACCAGACGACGTTGGCATACTCGAGCGTAGGACGTATTAAAGTTTGGTGGACTAGTAATTTAATGGCAGGAGATCCAAATTTTAAAACTGGTTTAAGGAAACTCAGTTTGTTTAAAGCTTTATTAGTTGGGGAGTGAATGTGCGAGTTCCAATGCAAATTTTGACTTACGTTGGTTGGGGCCGAGGTATTTGTACTCAGAGACTTGTTCCAAGAGGCTGTTGCCTATCTGATAAGGAAAGGAGTGCTGTTGTCTGTTACTGGTTGTGGACATAAATACAGTTTTATACGAATTTGTCTCCATCTGCCAATCATGGCACCCATTTATGATGTGTTGAAGCGTATTATTTAGGTTAATCTGGTCATTTGGGTTATTTATTTGTGAGTAAAGTATGCTGTCATCAGGAAAGAGGCGAATTTTTACGTTCACGTCTTTGACCGAGTCATTTATGTATATAAGGAACAAAAAAGGTGCCAGTACTGATCCCTGTGATGAGTGGACCTTTAACTGCTAAGTAGTAATTCTTCTTTTTTTTATTTTTTTATTAGCGCTCGTTACATTTTAGGAGAAGACATTTTGGAGACTGGCCCTCTCGTTAACCGTTGCAGGGTGTGATCAGCGATCCGACGGAGCTGGGCGAACCCTTGGCCCTGGATGCTCAGCCCGGGGACGCCGTGTTCCTCCACCCCAGGCTCGTCCACGGCACCGCGCCTAACCGGTCGGAACGCTACAGGAAGGTGAGCAAGACGTCCTTGTAGTATACACGCTGCAAACACGCCGAGGAAACACCATCAATCCATTGTCCGCTTGCCGACATCTTTGCGCCCTATGGAAACACATATGTAAGCAAAGATCGCGTCGCACCGCCGAGCGAAAAACAGTGAAAGTGCACAAGAGAAGTTCATCATGATGATTGATGATAACACCCGAGACGGTGGAGGTTGAGATGATGTCTGTCCCCGTTCTTTCTGTCTCTTCCGCGTTGTCCACGTCTTTTTCCACGCTTTATAGCTTGTCGTCCAGATTTTTGGTCTGTAATTGTAATTGTAATTTATTTGAACAGGACAGTGTGCGTACATGGCAGCGTGCGTGGCTAAGCAGAAAGGTTG